>JAPDFK010000314.1:0-54319 GCA_027569635.1 Lasiosphaeriaceae sp. G1095 | reverse complement strand
CCCCCCCCCCCCCCCCCCCCCCCCCCCCCCCCCCCCCCCCCCCCCCCCCCCCCCCCCCCCCCCCCCCCCCCCCCCCCCCCCCCCCCCCCCCCCCCCCCCCCCCCCCCCCCCCCCCCCCCCCCCGAAACCTCATTGTTTTTCTTTTTATCGTATGAACCTGATTACGAAATTTGGAGAACGAAGCTGAAGCTGGGGAGCCTGAGAGTTATGACATGACGAACTGCTTTGTTGTTGCCGTTTTATTGGGGCTATCGTCACCAGGGAGGTGGTAGGTGGACGAGTGTCAATTACTCTGGGTGTTATTTCATAATACACCTTTAATGCCTCAAAAGTCAAGACCCCTTACTCTGGTCAAGTAAGAAATTGCCTATCCCATGTTAGCCCGTGTAAGGTATATTATTTGACAGCCTTCCCCGTCCTGTAGTTAAACCCATCCCATCGTCACTGTGGTAAGATGATAAACAACTTGAATGATTATTCTTGTCTATGTTACCCTATTCGAGGTCTCCCCCCTACCCCCAACCAAAAAAAGAAAGTCTGCGCAGTGATGTTACTTTCTCGCTCCTGCCATCAATATATAGATATTCATGAGACACAAGGATGTGCCAACTCCCCGTGAAGTTGACAACATACACACCAGACAAAAAGAAATACTCGCTGAAAGATATCACCCAGCGACAACAACCTCCCTGGTCCCTACCCGGCAACCGCCGACAAAAGTTGAAAAGATCAAAGAATATAGCGATACCCAAAGGTTCCCTGCATATCACTCACTCCCGCCCTGCGAGGCACATCCGCACCCCCCAATGCCGCCGCGGCCGGCGTCACGTCCCCGGGACTTGCAAGCCTTGCGGCAGGGGCAGGCGCTACATTCCCCGCGTTTTCGGCCATCTCCATTCTCCTGTTCTTCACCGAAAAGCGCCACCTTAGGACTCCCGCCAATATCACGTTGGCACCCATGAATGCCGCACAGGTGATCATGCCCATGGTGTAATATGGCGCTGTATCGTCGGAGAAAACAAAGGTACCTATTACCGGACCAATCTGGCCGATGAAGTTGAGAAGAATGATCCCAACGCCGCGCTTTGTGTCTGTGCCCTGGTTGTTGAGTGACCATGGCAAGATATTGGCGATGGCCGGGAACACGCCCCCTGCAGCAAGGAAAACACCCAAATACCGGATCCGGAAGCTCTCGTGGACCAAGGCCAAAATAATGTAGCCCGCACATCCGATCACGGAAAGAATCATGACGGCGATGCCGCGCTGTCGGTATTTGTCGGCCAACCATGTGGAGAGAATGCAGACGAGGAACGCGACAAAATACGGCGGCGGTGAGAGCCCTTGGGCCTGGACTCCATCCTCCCCCATAGCGTGTATGATGCTCGGGAGAAATACCGGGAGAGATGAGAATGAGACGTTACAGCAGAGGTACATCAACGGCTGCAACCATGTTTGGGAATGCTTCATGCCGTCGGACATCTCACTCCATTTGGGCATTCTTAACAGAGACTGGGATGTTATACCGTTCTGTATGATGGTGCGGTCTGCAGAAACTTGCTTCTCTTGGGGGGTCAGAAAATTGGCCGCCTGAGGCGAGTTGGGCAGGAGCCAAAACATAAAAACTGAGAGGGCCAGTGTGAGAAGGCCTTCAATGATGAAAATAAGCCTCCATGGCTCTATGTTATATTTCCTGGAGGTTATTCCGTATGCAAGAGCGCCTATAACACCGTTTTTTTTAGCATGACGTTCCATGGACGGACGGATACAGCTCCCATACCTGCAAATGTAGTCGCCAGTGGAGCAGCAGAAAGGTATATGCCACAGCGGAGGCCGAGTTCGGCTCTGCGGTAGAAGAAGCTTAAGTAAAACGGTATGCCGGGGGCGAAGCCAGCTTCAGCCAAGCCAATGAAGAATCGACAGGCCATTATGCTACTCCAGTTGTCGCACTTGGCCTGGAGAGTTGATACAAGCCCCCTACGCATGGGTTGTCAGCTGCTGAAATACGTCTTTCGGGATGGTGATGGCCATGATTGCCTACAAAGTGACAACCGTCCCCCCTGCCCACACGCCTATGCGACGTAGGTTGCGTTAGTCATTGACCGAGAAGCGGTCAAAGGGAAATCGGCATACTAGGAGGAAATGAATACCACAGTATATTTAATCCTTCAAAGAATACTGTTGAAGATCGTCAGACCTCTCCATTATGTAGAAGTGACACAGGCAGCAGCCATACTATAGGGGATATAAAAGATCCAGAGCAGCCACTGTGCTACTTATTAGCAACCTGCCACGGCAGCGGTCTGTGCTGAGCGTTCTGAACGAACCCTGAAGTGTATGTCGTCGATCCCCAGCGCTACATTCATCCCGGCTGTTTTGGCATTGCCAATATTGGAGCGGTCGAGGAAGGCAACCATGTAGACGAGAAAGACGATGGTGAGAATACGGTAGTCAAACTTCCTCCTCACTCGCTGCTCTATGGCTTCATCGATCTCATCTACCTCCAGGTAGGCGACCTGTGTTCCTCGTTCGGCGTCTGGGGCTTTCGGGGCCTTGCCAACCGGAGTAATAACGTCCTTAACGGCTGGGTTCGCCATGGTTGGCTGAAATAACGGTCCAAATAAATAAAGGTGTATCTGTGAACTGTGCCAAGCCCCAACACCCAAAGGCTGTGTGGAAGATGAAAGTGATGAATCGAACGACTGTTGTTACGTGATGGCGAGAATCAGACGTGTTGGCTAACTCGGTTAAGAAGAAGCACGAGACGGGCGAGCAAAAGTTTGGAGTGTTCGACCTGCCATTTTCCCCAGGCCCGCTCAACCGCTGAAGCGTTTTTTTCCTTTTTCATTGGTGCGACGCCATGGCTCACTGATAGTCGCTACACTTGCCATACTTGACAATCAATCTGGCCTCTGCCGTACGCAGAAAGAAGGGAGCAGCGAGCGAGTTGTCAGTTGCTACCAGCCTAGAAACTAGTGTAAGTCGTGGAAGTCAGTTGCCCCCCCCCCCCCCACAGACCCTGAACGGGCAGAGAGTGACTCCAATGTTGACTTTGGGGAGGAATCAGGAGGAGGAGCCGGCACATTTCGGTCAACTGTTGATGAGATGCTGAAGCTTGTCTTGACTCTCGTAAGGCCCCTCGAGCTCGACCCTCAGTCTGAACAGAATGTTACTAAATAGATAGTAGCGGGTCGGTAAAGAAAAAACCAATAATAATTGATTTATTGGCTTTGCTACTTTGCATCCCGAAACGTCAGATGTGTACCTATGTATGACCTGGGCGTGGGGTTTTCGCTCTGGGGGACTTTGCAATAAATGCGATTTTTGCTGGACTTTGTCCTGGGTCAGAACGTGGCGTCGACTGTTGACAGTTGTGCATCCAAAGTGTGATGCCAATGAACCTGCTGTGACTTGCCATGCCGTAATTCGTGAACCTTGTGATCGTCATCCAGTCACTCCTGCCGGCTTCAAAGAAGCTAGGAAACTGGTTTGGCATTCTGCGGCAGAGCCCATCACCGGTGCGCCATCTTATCACCTCGTCTCTTGCTCGCAATTGCTCAGATATGTAGGACACTTTCCGCGGGTAACGGGGCCCTAAAACAGGTGCTTCGAACGACGGTACAACGCCGTGAGACAGACCAATTCGGGGCGGCAAGAGTGAGACAGGGTGCCGACTGCCGGTCCTAGGGTTCGTGGCAATTAACTCAATGAAATATCCCACAAGTCTTACTCTCGCAAGCTGTTGAAAAGGCCTTTCTTTGGGTTCTTGTTCTGTCTGGTTGCTTTGGCCGAGGAATCCTGAAGCAGCCAGATTTAGAAAATCAATCAGGAAATGTTCACCAGCGAGACTCTCAGCTTCCAGACCATGGAGACAGCGTTCTGTTGGCGAGACGCAGCTGCCCTATGAGATGAGGATGGGCATCCCAACGCAGTCTTGACGGTCCGAAGTTAGATGTAGAAGGAGCGAACTGATCCAGTGAACAGTGGACAGTGCAAGTACCGGTCCTGCAGCCGGGAGTGCCTTGCACACGCCTTCACTTAGAGCTGCCATAACGGCAATGAACCGAGCGGTTCCGAATATTTACATTCCGAACCTTCTAGACTGACTTTTGGTGGATCCTTGACTGGCCCACTGGTTAATGTTTGCTATTCACGTGCCTTGGCAGGATTGGCGACCTATTTTTAAGCAGCCCATTTATTTTGCCTTCATATCCACTGTTAACAAAAAAAAAAAAGAAGAGAAAAAAGAAGAAGAAAAGAAGGGAAAACAAGCCATGCAACACGAGCAGACGTTGCCGACAATACCATCGGAATAAATCCGAACCAAAGTTCCCGTTAACACCGAAGCGCGTAAAATAAGACGGTGATGCCGACTCGCCGACTCTGGAGTCTGGACCATAGCTTTTTGGTAAGGGGGCATGCCGAGCCGAGATGCTGGTCCAGTAGAGCGGCCGAACTGGAGACTTTTCTGTTGCACAGCCACCGCGCATGACCCGGCGGCCCCCAATGCGCTGCGGAATACGAACCCGACAGGCGTCGTACCGTGTAAATCCTTCAGACTGTTCCTTCACATTCTGCACAGTACAAAATTGGTGGCGTCGAATGACCCAACTACTACTATACTAGGCGACAATGCTTAAAATACACTAAATAAGGTTTTTTGTTGTTATTGTTCATGGAATGGAACGTTGCTTAATCCCGATGATGCCACCACTCCTGGGTCATGAGAACTTGCAGTCATCAACCCCGTGTTCTGTCTCCCAGTACTGTACGGATTACGGTGGCACCGAGTCACTAGATTGAACTCAGTATCAAGGACTCCGTTTTTTCCTTTGTCCGTTCATTCCATGTCTTTGGTTGATCCCACCAAAAAAAAAAAAAAGAGAACTGGGGATGTAAAAGGGGGGAAAGAGAAAGCGGTTCTCTCCTGTTTCAGAGACAGCGAAATGGTCCACCATGACGGTTCGCGATTTGTTCCCTGTTTCGCATAACGGTGATCTTCGTGGTCTTCTCCTTTTGGACTGGGCTGCCCGGTTCCTGTTCCTGGCCCTCCCTCCTCCTTCAACGGCTGGCTGGCTGCCGTTTGAGGATAGAAAAGCGGCCGATTGGTCGATCATTTTGTTGCCCCGCCGGGTTCCAGGAACCAGAGGAACCAGAAAAGCCACCAACCAGGCACTGGAATCGATCAACACAGGGGGCGAGCAAACCTCCTCCAACCCCTATTCTGGTCTTACACAGTACGGATGACTTTGCCCCCCTCCGGCGGAAGCAAACATGGAGCGCTTCGCCGGCGCCACGCCTAAAATTTGTACGCGTATCTGCGTGAACTGTGCAGCTTGCATGCACTCCGAGTATCATTATTCTCGCAAAATATATATTTGAAGGATTTGAGGGCGATGAGAGAGCCGTTGGCAGACCATGAATTTGGCCGAGAGAATCCACCTATCGAGGTTCACTGGAAACCACCCAACCTCTAAGCATCGAGTTTCTCAGCCTCCTCCAGCTTCAGAAGGGCATTGTTTTCACCATGAAACCTGCCAACGGGCAAACGAGGAATGGAACATCAGCCCTGAGCCACTGGGGATAGTTTCAACGATGCAAGGGACGCAGCGCAGTGAGTGCCCAGGACCTCTCCAGATGGATGCGTCCATGTTGTGTTGTTCTGTTGGCGTGCGGGTCGGTGTCAAATACAGTCAGTTGCATGACATTAGCTGCCCGTAGCTGCCGTTGCACAACCAGATGCACCAGTGAGATGTATAGATCTGTGAAACCACGGTCGTAAATGTCTCAGCAAGCCAGCGCAAAAAAAACACGATTTGCGCTACAATTGCGCAGCACAATGGAAACATGAATGTCTCTTATTCAGAGACATTCCAGAGACAATTGCAACGTCGTCATCGCTCACTCAGCCTATCCGTTCCTCTAGCTTTGTCATGACTCTTGTCCGCTTCTACCCACCAGCAAAAAAAATGTCTCCTACTTTTTTTTCGTTCGTACACTACGTCCGTACACTATAAGTTATTCCTTTTTGGGGGTTTGGGGGGTGGTTGGCATGGCATTCTGAATCCTCCTGCTCGTGTCGCTCGCTGGGTTGGCCCAATTGGGAGGGCTGGCGGTGATGCAGTCGACCCTGGACCCCTCTTGGCCCTTGGCGCGTGCAGGGTGGTCGGCCAGCCCCTGGTTAGCAGCGCCACAAATCTGGAGCATCGTCTAGGGGCGTCCTGCTCGTTGCCAACTGGGATTGGCCAGCGTCCGCCCTCGTGTTGCACAGCGCCCCCGTGGCAAGCCTGGCTGCTTTGTTAGGTGACATTTGGCGGATGACATTGGGTGAAAGAGAGTGAAGTGACAAGTGACAATGGGCTGGGCGCGCGTCTTACCGTGTTCTGGGAAGGAGGCCGAAAAGACAGAAAGACCACCAGTCTCCTCCTTCCGTTTTCCTCTACTTCCACTCGATCACGCCCCATCTCCAACCTTCCCATTATAATATCAGGCATCTGCCGTTCAGTCTCTCGTTAAAGACTTGCAACTTTCGTTAATAGCTTGTCTCACCCACAAACCACATACACTCGCTACTTCTTATTCACTATCCGTTACATTACGGTTTATTTCTTACACATTCGCGCCTCCTCCATTTCAACAAGTCTCGAACCCAACCTCCTCACCTTGCTATTTTCTCGATCAAGGACTTGAACAAACACAACACACGCTTCGGTACACACCGTACCCCGTACACCGGATCCAACACTGTCGGCTCTACTTCAGCCATCTTGATCAAGAATTACACTATTCCACAGTACCACTTAACAAAAAGACGGTCAAGATGCTACCCAAGTTCGTCACCGCCGCGGCTGTGACCCTGGTCGCTACTCTCGCCTCGGCCCAGACGTTTACCGAGTGTGATCCCACCAAGAAGGGTAGGTCTCCAAGTCGTCAATCGAGATTCATTGGAGTGCTTCGTGCTGACATGCTGTTGTAGACTGCCCCAACCCTAAGGCTGTTGGGTCCAAGATCGTCGATGTGGATTTCCGAAAGGGCGCCAACTCGTTCTTCAATGTCCTCGACGGAACAAAGATGACCTACGACGACAAGTTGGGTGCCGTTTTCACAATCAACAAGGAGACGGATGCCCCGACAATTTCGAGCGGAAACAAGTACATCTTCTACGGCAAGGTCGATGTGACGGTGAGGGTGGCTCCGGGCGCAGGAGTGGTCACTAGTTTTGTGCTCCAGTCCGACGATCTCGACGAGATCGACTGGGAGTGGCTCGGAGGCGATGCTACCCAGGTCCAGACAAACTTCTTCAGCAAGGGCTGCACCGCCGTGTACGACCGTGGTGGCTTCTCGCCCGTCAACAACCCCCAAGGTAACTTCGTCACCTACACGATCAACTGGACCCCCGAGAAGCTCGAGTGGATCATCAACGGCGCCGTCGTCCGGACTCTGCTGGCTGCCAACGCTAAGGGCTGCTCCGGCTACCCGCAGACGCCTATGCAGATCAAGCTCGGAACCTGGGTGGCTGGCCGCAAGGATGCGCCGCCGGGCACCATCGAATGGGCTGGCGGTCTGACCAACTTTGCCAACGCTCCCTTCGTCGCCTACTACCAGGAGATCAAGATCCAGGACTACATGGGCGGCGCGGGTGCCAAGGAGGCCACTGAGTACCACTACTCAGACCGCTCCGGCTCGTCGGGAAGCATCCAGATCATCAACAATGGTGCCGTGGCTGATCCTTCCACTTCTGCCAAGACGACCAGCCTTGCCGCTCCCTCCAGCACCAGCACCTCCAAGGGAAGCAGCAGCAACGACAACCAGGTCACAAGCACGAGCGCCTCGGGATCCGCAGCCGCCAGCTCTGCTGCTACCACGCTTTCGGCTGCTTCGTCATCAGCATTGACTTCTGCCAACGCCACCCAAACCAATACAGCGGCGAATGTGGGTAACAACGGTACGAACTCACCGACTAAGTCGGCTCCCCCTTCGGCGCCCACAAGCGCTGCAGTCAAGGTCAACTTCACCCTTGGAAACGTGGCCCTGATGGGCGCCACGCTCTTCCTTGGCTCTCTTGTTCTCTAAACACACCCATTTGTTCTTGTCTTGTATCTGTTGCATCTTTGCCGAACCGAGATATTTTGCGCCTTCGCCACAATCCTTTGAGCCAGCGAATACCCCCGCCGCTACCGATGTCATCGTCCATTGTATGGATGAACACGACCGCGGCATTGGGAAGAATTTTATAAAACCTTATTACGGATTTAATACCGGTTGAAATTGGAGAGATGAGAAAACCAGACAATGGCATTCTCGTGTAGAGTCAGCACTGTGGAACGGGGCGGGCGGACACTTTTTTATTTTTATAAACAGACCCTCCAAAGAGCTTGGAGCGCGAGCGACCTCACAGCGAAGCAATGGTTATTATTGGTTTATCTTTTTATTGGAGGCATGAAAGACAGAAGAGTGGAATAGTTGTTGGTCTTTTCCTTTTTGGGGGGTTTGGGCCTAGCATTGATACCTTGGAAGCTTTTTTTGCTGTGTAAAAAAGACATTCGGGATCACACATTAGAGAGGATACAATATATATATAGTTTACACAATTAAATCATTACTATTGGTTCAAAACTGCTTTCGTTTGAGATATTTATTCTTTGGTGATGAAGAAATCAACAAAACTTGGCCCTTCCTTTAACTTGTTACCCCTGACGGTCGCACACACAAACAAGGAGGCATGCGCCGCCGCCAAGGGGCTCGTGCTAAAATTACATCATTACATGTACCTTATTATCCCGTTCCGCGTGGCCGGATGGATGACTGACTGACTGACTGGGAAACGAATCCCAAGTTCCCGGATCCGGATGAATTGAATGTTGTTCAATTACCGCAAATTGTGTGGGATGGGAGGAGGGTTATCAATGCGTTGTTGGACAAAGAAACCAAGAAACCGGGAGAGAAGGACAAGGCAGGCCAACAAGGGGGGGTTGTTTAACGAGTTTTGAATATAGTATAGGCTGGCACATGTGGATTTGTTTTATTTGGTTTGTTTACGGGTTTGAGGTTTTGGGATCCTTTGTTAAGTAGGTAGGTATGTACCTCCTTGTTTGCATAGGATTAGTAGATGATCTCGGTTTGAACATAGGTCGATCTGGGCTAGTTGGGAGTCTGGTCCGGGCACTTAGTAGGTAGGTTTGAGACGGAGTGACATCATGTGGTTGTTTGATATTGGTCCTGGTTTTAATAAGTCAGTATATGGGTAGATAATTATTATTCCAAATCTTGGTCGATGATTTTTTTGAGAGTGGTATTGACTGCCCGGTCTTGGAGGCGGAAAAGGAGGGGGGGAGCACGACCGAGTCCTTTTTTTTTCTTCTTGTTGTTTGGGTTTTCTCGGTATGACTCCGTTTGTCGGCGGCAGCGACGGGACAGGCAGACAGCCGTCCGTTGGTTCCTTCGGCGAGCTGTTAATGGATGCACCCGCTCCGTGATTGCCATTCCCCGCATTTCTCTCGTCTTCCCCCGTTGTTCATCACCACCTCAAGCTTTATAGGTCCCTTTCCGGCCTTTCATGTCCCATCCATCCATCTATCTACACCCCCCTCCCCCCCTTTCAAGTAAGTAAACAATGCGAAAATACAACGACATTACCGCGTTCCACGAGAAGCTCGCGAAAAGCAAGCGCATCCTTGCCGTGTGCGGCGCCGGCTTATCAGCAGCGTCCGGCTTGCCCACCTTCCGCGGCGCCGGCGGGCTGTGGCGGAACCACAAAGCCACAGCGCTGGCTACGCCAGGGTCGTTTGAAAGGGATCCTGGGTTGGTTTGGTTGTTTTATGCTTATGTAAGTTTCTATTTTCCTGCCTTTTCATTATTAAGGTGTTGAATGGGGAAATGTTGCTGTTGTTACTGATGAGATGAATTGTCGATTGGGGGGGGAGAATAGAGAAGGCATATGGCACTTAGTGTCAAGCCCAATCCAGGACACTATGCCCTTGCCGCGCTGGGCAGGAAGAATAAAGACTTTTTGTGTCTTTCGCAGAATGTGGACAGTAAGTATTTTCTTTTTTTTTTGTTGTTCTTGTTTTTTTGAGGGAGGGGAAGTGATTAGGGGTTTTATATACTTGCTATGAGCCCCCTTTCCCCCTCCCCTTCTTTTAGCTTATTTGACCAACCCCCCCACGGACCTCCACCTTCGAGCAGGACACCCGCAAGAGAAACTTCGCCTCCTCCACGGGTCCCTCTTCGACATCAAGTGCTTCAACAAAACCTGCGGCTGGATCCAGCACGGCAACTACGACGATCCGTTCTGCCCGGCCTTGGCACCCGCCTCTCAGGACGTGGAGCCGGGCAAGACGCTCCCTCTGCTCGACCCCAAGCACAAGCTCGCCGAGATCCCGACCTCGGAGATCCCGCGCTGCCCAAAGTGCAAAACGGGGTTGCAGCGCCCGGGGGTCGTGTGGTTCGGCGAGAGTCTCGATCCGGCCATGCTCGACGAGATTGACCAGTGGATTGACGACGACAACCAAGTGGTAGACATGGTTCTGGTTATTGGGACCAGTGCTGTTGTGTACCCGGCAGCCGGGTACGCAGAGGCAGCGCGCAGCGAGGGCACCAGTGTTGTGACCATTAATTTAGACGCCGAGCTGCCGCATAATGTGAAGGATCTGGAAAGGGGTGATTTTGCCTTTGCCGGGGACGCTGCTGTGCTGTTGCCCAAGCTTCTTGAGCCGATTATTGGGAAGCCCAAGGCGGATGGGACGTATGAGTAGGGTGGCGACAACTTGCTGTGTAATAGGCTATTGACATAAGACGATTTTTAAGTCTAATGAGCCCGATTATATCTGTACTTGACCAAATGTTGACCATAGGCCGTCTGGCTTTAAATTCAAGCTATTATTCCACCGTAGATATGGATGATACACATCCTACTAAAATACAATCATGTTTGGGTAATCAGATCGACACTAACCTAAGAGACATGTAACTTTACTTACCAGGCTCAAATATTTACTTATTTGTCTTCGATTATACAGGAAGGTGCTTCCAGTATCTAACTCGTCCGACGAACCTCCAGACGCGACTCGAGACGTGTGCGTGTGCGTGTGCGTGTGCGTACAAAGTAAAAAGCCTGGACGGCGTTTTATAGAAGAACCCAGGCAACTCGGTCAACAGCCAATGGCCATAATTTCCATCCATATTACTAGCTCATTTGGTTCCACCAAACAAACACAAGCCTTTTTATCTGTGAAGGCAAAATCCCACTCTCAAAAGGGCCCTCATCCTGTGGCAGAAGACACACAACAGACAACACAGCAGCAGCTGGCCGCACGACACGTCGCCAACGACACAAATGCAATAAACCTAAATCCTGTAATACAAAGGGTGATACTTGGGAATGGGCAAGGTACCTATCCTCCCCCTCCCCCCTGTTTGTATGTTCCAAACCAGTGATTTCTCTTGCAATGGTTATTGCCCGTTTGCCAATTCAAAAAAACTTAGCAGTTGACAGCAAGCATATTAAATGCCACTAGTAGCATTAAGGAATATTATATTCTATCGGAGGAGGGAGGCGGCAGCAACAGCAGGGTATGCTCAGCCTCCAACTGCTCGCACAACTAGAGATGGCGAGACTATGGAACTATCCAGCATTGACGACGGGCAAAGCAGCACCGAAGATGTCAAGCCCGCTATCATCGACTTTGACCACATCGACGTCGAGTCACAGGACCACCACCACCACCGCCGCCTTGATGATCCTAGAACAAAAAAAACACCTCCTCATCCGGAACCTCCTTCCCGGCAGCGATTAAAAAAACGACGAGGCGGAAGAGGAGGAGGAGGAGGAGGAGGAGGAGGAGGAGGAGGAGGAGGAGGAGGAGGAGGAGCAAGTTTCAAAATCAACCCCCGTCTCATCTCGGACGCCACCATCGGACTATCCGACGGCCTGACCGTCCCGTTTGCCCTGACAGCCGGCCTCTCCGCCCTCGGGGACACCAAAGTGGTGGTATTCGGCGGGCTGGCCGAGTTGATTGCTGGCGCTATATCAATGGGATTGGGAGGCTACCTGGGAGCCAAAACCGAAGCGTTTGTTTTTGCCCCCTTTTCCCGACCATTTCCCCTTTTCCCCTTGCCCACACACCCACTGATTCTTTATATATATATATATAAAAGGGCCTCATACAACGAAATGTACACCCAAACAACCCTCCTCTCCGCCGAGCAAGCCAGCCAGGATCTTACCACCATACTCAAACCGTTCAATTTCCCCGAAGAGCAACTCGTCTTTCTCATCGCGCACTTGATTTCCGGGCCATGCCCCCGCGCGCATCTAGTCAACTTGTTGATGAGGTTCCAGCATGGCGGCGGGGGAGGAGGAGGAGGAGGATGGAACTCGGTGGGCAGTGGTGGCGGCGAGAAACCCGCGCCATCACGACGAGCGTTGACGTCAGCGGTCACTATTGCTGCAGCGTATTTTCTGGGCGGGTTGCTCCCGCTTCTGCCGTATCTCTGCGTACCCGGTGATAAGGGAGGAGAAAGAGGAGGGCAGTTGCAGGCGGCGTTGCACTTGAGTATGGGAGTGATGGCGGTCGCGCTGTTCTCGTTTGGATATGTCAAGACTGGGGTCGTGAGTGGTTGGCGAGGCCGGGAAAAGGTGCGGCATGCGGTGCTGGGCGGGGTGCAGATGGTGGCTGTTGGCGGGGCGGCGGCGGCGGCGGCGATGGGGTTGGTGAAGGGGTTTGATCGTTTGTTGCCGGAGAGTGAGGGTGGGAAGGGGGTGTGATGGAGAGAAGGGGGATGGAGTTTAAAGGGCTTATTTGTTTGTCTCTGATTGTAAACAAAAGATGAAATATGAAATTGTTTCTCGCCCCTTTATCAAAAATAAATCATGGATATCTATATATATCTATATATATATATATATATATATATATATATATATATGTGTGTGTGTGTGTGTGTGATATTAATGCCCAACCCCCCCCTTTTCATTCTGTTTATATCCTGAACTCGTTCATCCTCCACGTTGTACCACTTTTCTCCGCATATCCTAGCTGGTACTCGTCAAGAGCTGCTCCTGATGTGTTTTTCATTCATGTATAATAATCCAACCAAAAACTCCAAATGATGCCAATGTCAATACCAACAACATCACACACTCGCTAAATTACCTAGCAGTAATTACAAACATGATGCATAATGAAGATTTGAACCAACCCATCCATCATCCCCCTTTTATTTCCTCCCATTCATTTCGCCCATGTCCTCTCATACCCTGTCGCTATCCGAATCGGATGGCACTCGGTATTGTAGACAAACTGATTGGTATGATCTGCCTTGACCTGCCACGGATCGTCCTTAGAAAATATGTTGGGTTAGCGCCACGCCACACTTTACCCAGAGATGATGAGGGAAGAGATAAAGGACTCACCTCTGCAAAAATCAAATAACTATACTTAAGCACCTCGGCAAACCAAAAACTCTCCTGAAAGTTTGAAAACCCCCCGCCATCAGGCTTGTTCACATTGTCAATGCTCGAGTACCCGCTGCCCACTCTGCAGGTGGCATTGATGGCCTGGAACCCTTCCCACGCCCACTCCTGGTACTTTGGGTCCCCCGTCGCGCGGTACGCATAGTAGATGCTCTCGAGCACCTCGGGGCGGAGCACGTACTGGCCGTTGCCGATCCAAAACCCAGACACGTTATAAAACGCGGCTTGCTCCTTGGGCGGGCCCCGATTGTTGGACGCGTTGAGCGGGTGCTGCGAGTCCTGCCAGTTGAAGACCTCGGGCCCGATGCCCGTCGCGGTAGAGATGTACGTGTTGCGGCACGCGTTGACCAGCTCCAGCCCGAACTGGACGTACCCGGGCTCGTTGAGCGTCAAGCCGCCCAAGATAAAATTACCGCCGTTGAAGCAGGCCACTATAACAATTGTGAGATATAATGTCAGTCATTCGGTTACCTGTCTCGTCTCCATGTCTCCATGGTTGGCAAACTCGCGAGAAAAAAAAAAAAAAACACCTACGATGCTCCGACACAAACTGCAACGTCTGATTATTCCACATGGCTAGGAACGTCAAATCAGGCCGCGTGGTCGGATGTGAAGCAAGATACTTGATGGACGAGTCCACAGCCGTGACCCAGCGCTCGCCGTACTCGTGAAACCGGATCGGATCATACAGATACATCTTGATGAGATACTCATAAAAGCTATCATCGCCGCCCCCCCACCCGCCATTCCCATCGAGGAACAGCCCCGTCTTGATATCTACGTTGGTCCCCAGCAAGCCGGGGAAGGGCTCGCCGAGCGCGGGGCGCGGATGCAAGAGGTACTCCTCGGCCTTTTGCGCGAGCTGGCCGTACTCGGGGTTCCCCGTGAGATCGCTCAGACGGGTCCACTCGAGGACGAGTGTCCCGATGGTGGCAATGCCGTTGGTGGTTTGGCCGACTTTTCGGGGCGGGCTGAAGCGGAGCATGTTGTCTGGGATGCCGCTCGGCGTGTCAAAGGCCACTTTTAGGTTGTCGGCCAGCCGCATTGCTTGTCTGAGGACCTCGGTCACGTTGGACGTGTCGCCCGAGCCATAGACTGCCAGAGGGCCCGTCATCAGGTCGTAGGCTTTTTTGGGGGGTTTTGAAGTCATATCAGCACATAGTTTCATGGATTTTTGAGACGGAGATGATGCATATTTAAACATACTGGACAACAGTCCGCCGAGATACCGGATCGTGGTCTCGAACAGCGAGATCTCGGTACTCGTATTGTCAAAGTTGATAGTAGGCACATACTCGAGGATCTGGTTCACGACCTTCCAGTCCTTCATGACCAGCGCCGTGCTGAACGCATCAATAGCGCTCGCACCCCATCCATTCCTGTGGTGGGCAAGCGACATGTTAGCCGGCTAGCCAGCTCCAGCCTGAAGGAGGCCACAACAAACACATACATGCGTTACAAAAAAAAGAAGAAAAAGAAGAAAAAGAAGGAAAAAAAACGCACCTGTCATCCGAGAACGTATTTGTAGCCGGCCTCAGCGAGTCGTGAGGGAAGGCATATTTATAGTACCCGTCCCATGCGATTTGGAACGACTGCTTCACGGCGTTGGCCCGCTCCTTGTTGACCAGGTATCTCGGCGCGTGGGGCGACGACGACGACGAGAAATATTCTTCTCGTTGTTGTCGTTGTCGCGGATGAGGAGGACTCGCGGCGACCACCACCACTTGGCATGCTGCAAGAAGGCACAGGAGTGCGGCGGCGGCGGCGGCGGTCACTCTGGTGGAGCTGCCACCAAGAAAGTGCATAGCTTCAACTTTGTGTGTGTATCAGCGTAGTAGTACGGCCGTAGGCAACGGGGGTAGGCGGGACTCGACGCGATCACAGAAGAGAAGAAGAGAGATAGTTTATCGCAGAACAGCAGCAGGAATCCCGGAGAGCACGCGTGCGCGAGAAAAGAGAAAACAATGCCAAAAAGAAGGAGGCGAGGATCAAGACAATATACTTTCTGTACGAGACACAGGCACGGATTCCCGGGAGAGAGACATATATTAAGCGTGCCGGGAAGAAGCCGCACGGAATGGGTATGTCATTCATCTAAAAGCCACGGTCATTGGGGCCGATGCATGTGCCTTCCAGGTTTGCAGCACACGCAGGCGCCATGGCAGCCAAAGGCAGATGAGCAAAGGCAAAATGACGCCTCGGTGCCCCCCGGGAATATAGGAGAGGTGGTTGGTGTCGCTCAGCCTCGGCAGCCGAGCAGCGAGAGCTCAAGCCTTCGAGTGTGCCGATCCTTTCATGCCTCTCCACGCGTTTGGGGGCACCATGCGAGGCTCAACCTGCAGCAAACCACGACATGATTGGCCAATTCCCCTGAGACCTGCCTAAACAAGGAGGAACTTGGATCATCGAGATGAGTACTGCATTGCCAACTTGAGCAGCAGACCAAAGCTCACGACCGTCGATGGTTGCAACGTGCTCTGCCTCCTGACCGCCGGCAACTTGCCAAATAATTATTGGCCTAAGCTCAAATGATGAGCTTCATCAGCCTCTGGACCAATACCGGGGACAACTTGTCTTGGACGGCATGACACGCTTGGCGATTCGAAATGAGATGAGGGTGTGTTATAATTCACCTATTTTGGGGGCCTACCATTTGCGAGTGAAACATCTTGATATTGACATCCTAAAGTCCCGTGGCCGGCACGGGTAACCTTGGGGGCAGGGCAGACCAAGCATTGATGCATGATAATGAGTTAGATTCGAGCCACTCTAGAGCAGGCCAACCTCGTGGCACTTGGTATAAGCTTGCTGCAATCACTATCAAAATGTTGAACCAACTTGAAATCCAGTATCCCAGTTCGGCAGGAGGTTCACTCGTGAGAGGCACGAGTAATTTGGAACAAGGTTGTGCAGCAGCATCTGTTCCAGTCACGGCGGTCCCACGAGCCGCTGATGTGGAAGACCCAAAGACACGGATGGAATTGGGGCCATTTTAGAATGAAGCCATCGAGGAGGGCCCTTCCAGATTGTAAGAGGACCAGTGACTCCAGCTCAGATATTGAGATTAGAGGCCCGTAGAGCAGCCGCTTCTTCCACTCTCACCCTCTCTCTCACCCTCACCCCAAGCAGTGTTGGGGGGTGGGGGGTGGGGGTGAAGCTCCCTTAAAGCTCCCCGCACCCAACAAAAGTGCTCCGGGAGGATCACAGAGCGGGCCTTGTACATGTACGCCCCTCCCGTCCATGTGCCGTCCTCTTGGCACTTCTAGATGCCGAGAACACGGGTCAGCGGGACAGGCGGGCCAACAAGGTCAATCATGACTCTAATGCGCTTCTCTCTTAGGCTCGCGCGTGCCATATGCAGCCAACCGCCTGCACGGTGATCGAGAATGGAACTGGGTAAGCGTAAGGTGTGTCCCATGCTGCGTGACTGAGATAGTTTTGCATGTATGCAAAGCATCGTGCCCCAGGCAAGGGAAGCTACCGATACGATGTATCCCCAGCAAGCATAGCTTTATGCTTCAAATTTTGTCAACCAAGTACCGCAGCTTAATCAAGTATCAAGTGCCAGATAAGGGCAAGCAAAATGCGGTGGATGGGAGTGTCTTGAAGGGTAAATTCCATTTGGTTGCAGTCTTATCCGTTCTTTCTGAGACGCGCCAACGCTGCAGCTATTCCGTCGCTCAGCTGCTCGTCGGTGCGAGGGACAGAAGATTGCTGGCTTTGCCTGGATTCGGAGCTCTCCACGGCCGCCAACGCTTCTTCGTCGTCCTCGGTCTGCGGCTGCCTAGGGTTTTTTGTACTCTTGGAAGCAGATAGTCGTGCCATGTCTCTCAGCGGAACGCTCCCGATCGGGATCGCCTCGTCGAGCACGGCAGCTCTTGGTCTGGACAGCGAGGAGGAAGAGGACGGGCCTGCTCCGGCTCCTGGATTCGCGGTAACCCGCCGCTTCGCCGCTTTCTTGACCCGGAAGGGCTCGTCTATGACCTTGCACCAGTTCTTGACCTTCCGTTCTCCCCAGCCGCTGATGACGGACACCTGCTCGGGGTCCGCGTTGATGGCGTGCTTGAGGCTGCCAAACGTGCTCACCAGCGCCACGGCATCCGCCTTGTTGATGCTTCGCGGGACCGTGACAAACTCGACGAGTTTTTCCGCGTAGCTAGTTGCTTGTTGGCCCCGGATCGCTCCGAAGTTTGCATGCTCGTACGATTTGTACAACTCCAGATAGCGAGCGGCTTCGGCGGCAGACCAGCACAGAATAACCGTCACATTATTCACCAACGACGTCTTGGACAGTTCACGGAGTGCGTCTTCGTGATTGGGAATGTCCACCATGGCGAGCAGAACACGGAGGTTGTACTTTCCCTGGAGATTCCGGATCCGGGTGTAGATGTACTCTGGGTGAAGCCGGTGGTACTTGAGACTAGAGCAGGGCCTAGTTATTCCTAGTTTCACAGGTACCTTAAAACCCAGAAAAGAAACTCACCTCAGAAACAGAGCACAGGTGGTCAGCCCCAGCCCATAGTCGGCCAGGATGTCGCTGTATTCCCATGGCATCGACTTGAGGCAGGCCAAGACGGGGTTTCCTTTCTGCCTTGGCGACACCAATATGGACGAGCCAGAGGACCGAGACGGCAAGACTTGAGGAGTTGGCTGCACGATCTTGGGCCCAGAGGTAGAGGCAGAGGGATTGGGGGGCGGAGCTCTCTCCAGTCTCTGCGGTGTCCTGTCGACCTTCTGCGGCGTCGGCTGCTGGATTCTCTGGGCTGGCCGCTGCGACAGACTTGCCTCTGAAGCTGCCAATGCAGCAAAGAGCTCATCATCGGCGCCGAAGTCATCATCCATGTTGCTTGTGTATTCCTGTCTGTGAATATGCGCCGAACCCACCAGTTTCGAGCCGAGATTCGGGATAATGCTGTCAAAGGTTGTCGAATCGCGTCAATCCCAGGCAGCGAGAGTCGAAGGACTAGCGGCGTGTCATAGCGGACCATTAATATGGGGACAGTGCGAGCTGGGCAACTACTCCAGCCACCCACGGAAAATTCACACAGTAGTGATCTGCAAACGCAACGCAACGCAACGTGTGGAGAGAGGAGGGGAAGACAGACTTCACGAAATGGCGGGGTAGATCATCTCTCGTCATTCGTCTCAATCGTCAAGTATGTACAAAACAAAAACTGCATCAAACATATCCACAAGAAGAGGATGATGCTATCCGACCTTGCCAACGCCTCTCAAACAAAGCCCCTAACCCTCAAAACACATAATTATCCCATCCTGGTATCACTCTAGTCCAACTCCTCTGTCCCAAGCTCCGCCTCGTAGTCACTTTCGCTTGTCCTTCCGTCTCCGGTCAGGCTGTCGTGTATCGTATAGAGCGCACGTAGCCACATGTCGAACATGGTTTCCATTGTGCTCAGCTCCTCGTTCCGGAGTCTCGCCTCTGAAAGCTGGTCCCGTAGTCTCTCGTATGCCTCGATCATAACCCACACCTGCAAGGCCGATGTCTCAGGGGAAGAGCGGATCGGCCTCTTTGAGAGTGCTGACGATAGCTCGCGGGTAAGGAGGTCTAGGCATATCTGCAAGCTCAGATTGTCGGGTACCGGTGTAGGACTGTGTAAGGGGTACTCGAAATGCGGTGACATGGGTTCCGGTGAGAACGAGACAGGCTTGAAGTAGACTCTTTCCTCTTCGAAGGCGACTAGTGTCTCGTCTTCGGATGTAGGCGAGCCACCTGGGAGCTCGACCAGCTGATCCCGCTTGGGTATCGGAGTTTCGACTAGTGGACTGTCTTGGTTGTGGTGCCGCCCGACCTCGATGTCGCTGTCGCTCTGACCAGAAAGGGCAAGGTCCGACTGAGACTCGGAGAAAACCGAGTTGCGCGAGTCCAAGAGTGCCCGGTACTGGTCTGCGATGAGCTCAACGCTGGGCGTCTTGCTAAGCGCATTGTTTGGCCTGGGCATGTCCCCGAGCTGGTAAATCGAGTAAATTGGTGTCTTTGCCCGGCGACGTCTCATAGCTGCTGAAGTCGAGGATGCTGGACAGTCGGAACTGAGAGAGGATCGCGGTGGCTCATCGTTTACAGCAAGGTGGGAGAACTCGGGAATTATGTTGAGAGGACTCTTGATGCGCTCGGCAGACTGAGCGGGTGAGTCCTGGCCGTAGATGCATCCACTTCCCCGAAAGAACTCGGTCCACTTGGAATCGGTGAGGTCTGGAGACGGTAACGACAACGGCAGACGCGGTTGTGCCTGAGTTGACAGCTTATTTTTGGTGTCGCCTTTATTGCCCCCATCTGCTTCATTGGACGCGCCGAAGCCCATTCGCTTCGTCTGCCTTGCGACACTCTTCTGGAGCTTCCTCCTGAGTCTGGGAACCGGGGCCGGGGCCACCACCGGCTGGGGCTCTGCCAATAAGCGTGCTTTCGTTCGCTCCATTGTTTATTCTGAAATGCGAATTTAGGCGAGGCGGGATGGCGAGCGGAAGAGCAATATAGTATGGAAGGAGAGGCTTCGATGGCCTTTACGGGGAGTGCGGATGAAAGCGAAGGCTCATCTACACCTTATAACCAGAAGACGGGCGTGTTCGAGAAATATGACGGTGGGAAGATCCATGGCCACCACATGGCCAACAACCCTGGAGGCTAGAGTACCATACTTACTTACACACTACGATTCATGGGGAGGGATGACGCTTCTCCAGTTTCCACGCCAAAAAAACAGGATCTGCACTCACAAGGCTGGTCCTTGGTCCGACGGTGACCTGCAGGCAAGCCCCTGCAACCTATTTCTTCACTGAATCATGGACGCAACGGAACCAAGCTTGTTGTTTGCGGGGAGACTTGCCCACTTGGGATGACCCAACCGGATTCCGGACATGACGCTTGTCACTTTGGCCAGCAGATAGCAAGCAGCTCTCCAGAGGGCGTTGTTGTCGGATCAAATGCATTATTATGCGTGTACACTGCAGCTCTGAGCGGGGGGCTGGGGAAGGCTCCAGTCCCAGCCCGTCTGCCCTTGGCATCCATCCATAGCTTGTCCGATTCGCCAAAGCTTCTTTTGGGTTCCTGAAACTGAGGTTGTGGACAGCCGCGGCAGAGGCGGACAACCCGATTCCGACAGGCTGTCGAAGGTGCTAGATTCCGTTGCAGCACAGTCAGTCAACGGCAGGAAGCTGTTGCATGTTAATGGTATTTCCTCTCTGAGCTCTAGAGCATGCCGGGCGGCTGGGTACGAGACTCTCGGGCCTCCACCAATGCAGCAAATTGTTTTGAGTTCTGCACGACTCAGCGACGACGGAACAGAGGGACGAATGGAAGTGCCAGTGGCGACGCCTGGCCCTCGTCCACCCTCCCCACGGGACCAGTTCGAGAACACTGTCGTCGGAATCGCGCTGGCAGCTTGCAGCTGTTTTGGGATCTATGCAGGACTAGAATGCGGGGAAAACACCGCCGCGCCATGGTTGAAGACTGGCCGAAGGAATGGCGACCCAAACGGTGAAATCAGAGGAACGCTTGCCAGAGAGTCTGGACGGCTGAGTGCTCGAGTAGGTATCCGGCAGTTTGGTGTTGTTCAGATGACAATGGAAAGAGGTTGAAGTTTTTTTAAAATAAAAAAAAGATCTAGAACAAAAAGGTCAAACCTTAGAAGAGACGTTGGGGAGTCATGTGGGCAAAGACCACAGACCTTTCCCGTTCGCTATCTCCTGACCAACCACTCAATGGAACGCAGAAAACGGAGTTTCCAGCCATCGCAGTTTGCCTTTCCATCAATCCGCCAGCAAGGACTACCCTTTCAGAGTATGTCGAATATGTCCTAAAGTTACGAGTAATACTTGGATCCATTCGTGCGGTATCCGGTATGGAAAGCCAAGCACGAGCCAAGCATTGAAATTGATTAAAGGTGAAAGAGACATTCTGAGCCTCCATAAAATACGATTCGACACTTCAGAAGTCATCCCCGCTCTCAGCCGAAGGATTACCTAAGCAATTGGCCCAGAACTGTGCCTGCCATACGGTTGAAAAAACGCGATACTTTACAGTTCTTGGACATTGACGGATTCAATTGCCAACTCTCGACCGATGGAAGACTGTTAACAGGTTTTGGCAGACATCGTGCTACAATATTCCCTTTCTCTACAGTATATTTTCCTTAAATCTCTTTCTCATGTTTTGGAAGATGGCTGTTGTCGAATTTGATGCCTTTTTTGTTTTCCAATCTTTTGTTGCTCGACAGTAATTGACCCGATAGAGGGAGGCATTGCGATTCAGGGGTCTCTCGATCACCACCCCCCAAAATGACGGCCGTTCCCGCTCTCATTTATCCATCAATCACAAGCCACCCGGGAGGATCATCAGGCCAGGAACCACCACAGATTAACCCCACTGTGCCCCTCACCCCAAAGGCATATGTCCTGTATCGGAGCTCTATGTATGGTGGGAGTGAGGTGAATGGCTTCATTGGGCTTCATTGGCGATAAAATGCACCTCCCTAGACAGGACAGGGCTCTCTGTCTGGCTGACACTGGAACCAGGTGAAATACCTACCCAAGGTAATGAGTCGGTTGCTGTAGCTACTTACCTACTACCAACCTAGATACACATTTATACCTCAACTGACATATACAACGATTATTGTTTCCTTGCCTAGACCCTTTGTCATAGACGCGTGTTGGAGAGACACTATGGCTGAGATCACCATCACCGGCTGGACCACGCGGGATGTGCGATTTCCCACGTCCCTGGACAAGACGGGCTCGGACGCCATGAACGCGGCTGGCGACTACTCCTCTGCGTACTGTATCCTGCAGACTGACTCGGAGTTTACTGGCCACGGCATGGTACATATTTACCTTTCATCCCAAAGAAGTGAGAAACAAGCTAACCTGACATACCTACCTCCCCCCCCCCCCCCCCAGACCTTCACCATCGGCCGGGGCAACGACATTGTCTGCGCAGCCATCAACCATGTCGCCGACCGCATCAAGGGCAGGACCCTGTCGAGTCTGGTAGCCAACTGGGGCAAGACATGGCGGCACCTCGTCAACGACAGCCAGCTGCGCTGGATCGGGCCCGAGAAGGGCGTCATCCACTTAGCACTCGGCGCCGTGGTCAACGCGGTCTGGGATCTCTGGGCAAAAGCCCTGGGCAAGCCGGTCTGGCGCATCGTCGCCGAGATGACGCCCGAGCAATTCGTCGAGTGCATCGACTTCCGGTACATCACCGACGCCATCACCCCGGACGAAGCCGTGGCCATGCTCAAAGAAACCGAACCGGGCAAGGCCTCTCGCCTCCAGGACGCCGAGAACAACCGCGCCGTGCCCGCATACACCACATCGGCCGGCTGGCTCGGGTACGGCGAGGACAAGATGAAGGGCCTCCTCCAGGAAACCCTCGGCAAGGGCTACCGCCACTTCAAGCTCAAAGTCGGGTCCAGCCTCGAGCAGGATCGCCGACGGCTGTCCATCGCGCGCGACGTCATCGGCTACGATAAGGGAAACGTGCTCATGGTGGACGCGAACCAGATCTGGTCCGTGCCCGAGGCCATCGTGTACATGCAGCAGCTGGCCGAGTTCAAGCCGTGGTTCATCGAGGAGCCTACCTCGCCCGATGACATCCTGGGCCACAAGGCGGTGCGCGACGCCCTCCGCCCGTATGGTATCGGCGTCGCCACCGGCGAGATGTGCCAGAACCGCGTCGTCTTCAAGCAGCTGCTCATGTCCGGCGCCATCGACGTCTGCCAGATCGACGCGTGCCGCATGGGCGGCGTCAACGAGGTGCTGGCCGTGCTGCTCATGGCCAAAAAATTCGGCGTGCCCATCGTGCCGCATTCCGGCGGTGTCGGCCTCCCCGAGTACACGCAGCACCTGAGCACCATCGACTACGTTGTCGTCAGTGGGAAGTTGTCGGTCCTGGAGTATGTCGACCACCTGCACGAGCACTTCTTGCACCCGTCCGTCATCAAGGACGGGTTCTACCAGACACCCATGGACCCCGGGTACAGCGTCGAGATGAAGCCCGAGAGCATGGACAAGTTTTCATACCCCGGCACCGAGGGCAGCTGGTGGAAGAGCGACGAGGCGAGACCCATTCTAGAAGGTGAAAAGATCTAGATAGGCCGGGATATATAACCGTCTCTTGGTGATTCAGGGGCAGCAGCAGCTGGACATGCCTCATGCCTCCGGGGTCAGAAATTCTTCAGATGTTTGGTATATGCGTGCACCCGCGGTTCGCAGGCGAGTTTAAAATATAGTCTCATGTGTTAACAGCAT
Organism: Lasiosphaeriaceae sp. G1095; assembly: GCA_027569635.1. Classification (NCBI taxonomy): domain Eukaryota; kingdom Fungi; phylum Ascomycota; class Sordariomycetes; order Sordariales; family Lasiosphaeriaceae; species Lasiosphaeriaceae sp. G1095. The sequence goes on along the minus strand of JAPDFK010000314.1, from coordinate 30,582 downwards.
ATATCAAGGGGGTCCGGTTAAAGGAGGTCGGTCCACAGGGCAACGATGACATCCTGCACAAATACATATACACATTTGTCCCCATTTCATTTTTATAGATAACAATCCAAGCTCATAATTATTAGGCGGGAAAAAAATGAATGTCAGGCTTGTTATATTGATTCTTTCTTCCGCCTTTTACGGCTAGGCAATAAGTTAGTGCACAGGCAGTTCTGACCTTGTCATCCCTTACCGCCTATCCCTCGCAACATACATGACCGCAATACCCATCACGCCCGCTAGCGCACCTCCATGTTCCATCATAGGCGCATGCTGCGTGAGATTATAGTTCGCCTTGACGCTCCACTTATCGGCAACCGCAACTCGGACATCCTTGCTCAAAGACTCGGAGCACGTACTGATGGACGAAATCGACACCCTCCCCCCGGCAGTAGCAGCAGCCATTTTATCATGGTGATGATGAGGATCCATGTTCCCCATATCCTCCCCCATGTCCATGCCCCCTTCACCACCACCACCAGCAATATACCCCTCGCTCTCTCCATACCGAGCCACAGAATTACAAACCACGGCCCCGTTCTTTAGAACCTGCAAATCCGTCCCGCCGTCGTGGAGATGCGAAATAGTCCAGATGATCTCGGCATTAAAGTCCGGGACCCATGGCGGATCCATGACAAAGTCGAACACGGCTAGGGGGCCAGTAGTGCCGTTACCGTTACCACCGCTACTGCCGCTGCTGCTGCTGCTGCTCGTAGGGACCGGGACGCCCTCGGCCTGGATCGGGCAGGTCCCGCCAATGTCAAGCCAGACCGGCGTCACGAGGCGGAAGTCGCCGGGAACTGACGGGACAAATTCCCAGTCGATGGTCAGGGTGGCGTCACGTACGGTGGGCGTCTCGTTCATCAGCTCCACGAGCATCCCGAGCTTGTCGCCAGGCGCGATGTTGTAGCCCGCCTTTTGGGTGCTAATCATGCATAATGTGTGGTTAGGTTCTATGATTCTTTGAACTCCAGATGACTTGGGAGGTAAACTGTAAGGCACAAACAATTTGGGAACCCCCAGGACAGAAAAAAAGCGTTGCTCACCCATTCACACAGAGATTCGCCGGCGTCCTCTCATTGCCAGAAGCAAACATGATCTCGGTGGAATTGGGACAGTACACCGCCGTGCGGTTCATGCTTCCGACGACCACGTGGTGGAGCCACATGCCCGTGTTGGCATTGGCAAGCGACCCGTCAGTGTACTCGAGGCCCGCTTGCATGTGCGTGACGACGCAGTCTGTGCAGGGCGGCGCGATCAGGAAGCTGAATTCGCGCATCCCGCCGTGCTCGTCCATGGACGGCACTCTCAGCGGGCCATATTTCAGCAAGAAGCGCTGGGACTGCAGTTCAGGGAAGAACCGCGCTGGCAGGACTTCAGGTCCAGTGCAGTTATCGGCTAGCAGCGAGAGGTTCAGTGTGACTGTAGTCTGCACAGAAAGGTGATGAATTCACCTACAGCATGGTATGGATGGCAAGTGTGAAGTGGGCTGGAAACGCAGACTATTGATGGCCTGGGCGGATAAAAGAAGCCCTATGACAGTGTGAAGTTTCATGGTTACGTATAGTCTTGTGGTTCCGTGGTGGTTGGTTGTTCTTCTGTGAAGGGATGGCAGAAGGACAATAATAAATTTTACGATGAATGAAAAGACATAATGGGCTTTGGTATACCGCCTCTGGCTGTGCTTCTTAACTTGTACAGATCAAGGAGACGCCAACCCAGAAATTCTGTGCATTCCTCGGACGACGGGTTCGAGAAGAGTCCGGCTCTACCGCACAACAACCACATCATGACCAGAATTTGATAGTCTTGGTTGGATGCCTAGAGCTGGTATATGGCTAAAAACGCAGTCCATATAAATTTACCTTGACGCGGGTCGCATATGACGAAGCTTGGCGTAGGCCGCCTGTCCCGATCAATTAGGCTGATGAAGGGGATACGAAGTTTGCCCAGCTTACCTCGTGATTCTTGCGGTTTGCGAGATTTGCATTTGCTGCAGTTTGGCCAAGCGGGAAAAGGTCTCCCTATCGCGCAGGAGAGGACCAATGGAGGTAGGCTATCGCTTCCGACTGATCCTGGCATATCCTAGCTGTTCATGGGGCCGTGTTGGGGGAGAGTTGGAGGAGAAGCGGATTAATCTCAAATATGTCCACTACCATCATGTTCGTCTCTGATATTAGACGCAAACTTCTATTGTCTCCCGTTTACGAGCTGTGGTCTTTAGCTCTTGTCGTGGCCAGCCGTGGCAACCTCCAATATCTCCGTCTCCAGGCCTTGAACGTGAACAACTGAGATGCCCGCATCCTCAAGGCTCATTTTGCCCGTGTTGCTCCCGACAAACTTCTCGGGTTCCATGATACCGACGTACACGGTCCGTATGGATCCAGCCAGGCGAAGCACTCTCTCGACGCAGGGGAGATTTCCACTCAGGCGCTTGAAGCAGGGTTCGACAGTTGTGTAGAGTGCCATCTCGGCTGGGAGGACATCTTTGAGCTGCTCTTCAGGGACACCGTGTTGATCTGCCAGCTTCATAAAGCAGCATTGTTCTGCGTGTGTGTTGCCCGGAAGCTCCAGTGTATAGCCAGTCGCGAGGATCTGGTTCGAGGACAAATCCACAAGGACAGCTCCAACGCTGAAGTTTGTTGCCTTTGGAGGAGACTTTTTGGCCTGGTCAAGGGCAAGCTGCATGTACGCCTTGTGGTCTCCTGGCTGAATTATGCTCATTTTCGTAAATAAAATTGGTACCTTGGGTAACCGGTGATGAAGAGGTTGAAGTGGAAAGCTTGATGAAGCTTGGGAGATGGCGTTGTTGTTGCTCTAACCCAACCCTGCCACAAGAACCTGGAAGCCTTGGCATGCACCTCCCCGCAGCTGTCCGCCCCACTAACACCCGCCACTAAAGCTTAACCCCCCCCCAATTGGCTAACTCCAACCTTAGGTTCCATGCACTGGACGCGTCGTCGCGTTCAGGGACGCCCAGAACACTGCTCTTCCCCAAGTCGCAAGACAGCCATCACGATTTCAATACTCCACACGTCGCGCAATGGCTTCACACGATGATCTTGTCGACGACGAGCCGCCAACGATTGACCCGTATGAGGCACTCGGAATTGGCCGCACAGCTTCCGCCGACCAGGTCAAGTCAGCCTACCGCAAGGCTGCGCTAAAGAACCACCCAGGTCAGTGATCATGGCTGCGCCTAGACAACCCCCACCCACCCCAAGATCCCGTCGCTGATGCATACGTGAATACAGACAAGGTCTCGGAAGACAAGAAAAATGAGGCCAAGGAGGCGTTTCAGAAAATCGCATTTGCCTACGCTGTGCTCTCAGACCCGGCGCGTCGCAAACGGTACGACGAGACAGGCTCAACCTCCGAGGCCATCGTCGACTCGGAGGGCTTCAGTTGGAGCGAATTCTACCGAGCGCAGTTCCAAGATGCCATTTCCGAAGACGCCATCGACAAGTTTGCCGCCAAGTACAAGGGGTCCGAAGAGGAGAGAGACGACATCCTGGCCGCGTACGAGAAGTTCGAGGGCGACATGGACGGCATCTACGAGACGGTGATGTTGAGCAACGTGTCGGAGGACGACGAGCGGTTCCGCAAAATCATCGACGAAGCGGTGGCCAGCGGCAATGTACCGCGCTTCACCAAATATGCCAAGGAGACCAAGAAGTCGAAGCAGGCCCGTATCAAGGCCGCCCAGGGCGAAGCGAAGGAAGCCGACGAACTGGCCAAAGAACTGGGGGTATACGAGAAGCTCCGCGGTAATGGGAAGAAGAAGAAGAGTCAAAAGGACTCGGAGACCGATCTGGCCGCGTTGATCCTGCACAACCAAAAGTCACGGGCCAGCGCGCTCGACAAGCTGGCTGAGAAGTATGGAGCGCCGACCAAACCAAACCCTGGCAAGAAGAGAGGGGCAAAGGCGCTGGAGGACCCCCTGTCAGACGACCAGTTCGAGGCTCTCCAAGCGAAAATGACGAAAAAGGCAAAGAAGAACCGGAGCTGATGATGAACGCCACATACAGGATACCCAGCTGGGGCCGAAGAAAGCATGAACATAGTCGCGGGACTGCTGAGCGCTACCAGAGGTATTTAGGCGCTGGAGGAAAGGGAAATTATTTCGGTATATTCATGTCAGTGGCGCAATCATAACGATAGGTCCCTTCGGTGAAGGTTTATGGATAACTTGTATTGGGAACATGGCAACGGCGTTGGCACTGAGACCGGTCTCTTGGAGGGCAAGGGGGTCAAGTGATTTATTTATCTATAACAAGATGACAAAATGTCATCACCTCATCCCAGGGATTGTGAAGAGTCAATTTCGAAGTTGTGACGGCCGTCACACGTCCCTCAAGAATACCTATTGCTTTTGGGCCCGAGTGTCTTGGCGATGTTGAAGTTGTGATGGATGGCTTTGATGCTTATGGAGGCGCCAAAAACCGGAAAGGTTCTCAAGGTTGGCCCCCACCTCCCCACCTAGTTGCGCTCTCGGATCACCTAGCCAACCAAACAACTCGTGTGTGTACCACCCTTGCCACCTTATCTTTGTTGCGATGGGCGGGGTCCGAGGTTAAGCTCACAAACCCGTCAAGACGCGTCCATCCACTTCAACACCCAGGCGTCATCGACACGTAAAACGTTATGCGCGCGACGGCCGGCGACGGAATGAATATAGGCTGCGACAGCCGGGTTGCAGAATCTCCAGCATGAAGCCATGACCGGCGCAGGGCCGCCCGAGCTATACCCCGGATACTGTTTCCACTTGTCGCCGACAATCTACCGCTGGTGCCATCTGCGAGCGGCCGACATCTTCGGCCTTTCCAGTCATCAAGAATTCGGAGGTACGCGCGAGCAGAGCAGCTTTTGGCACTGTACTCGACTGCTCTCGACGCTGAAACTGATTGTGCGTGCGACTTCCAGGACAGGGTCTGTTCTTCCGTTTGAACCACCCTATAAAATGGGTGCGTGTCGCCGGCGTGGTCGTCGCAATCGACGAGCTCGAGACACGGCGGATCTACACGATTGATGACAGCAGCGGCGCCACCATCGAGTGCGTCGTGAATGCTGCCGCGCCCGCTGTGCCTGGAGCGACCGCCGGCACGGGCCCGAACAACCAAAGTACGGCGGCCCCGAATACAGCCACATCAATGGCAAAAACAGCAGAGACAAATCAGCCGCAACTACCAGAAATTGACGGCGACATCGATATTGGGCATATCATTGATGTGAAGGGCGGCATCAAGATCTTTCGCGGATCCAGGCAGATCCAGGCAGACAAGATCGTGCATTTGCGATCTACGGAGCAAGAGGTTCGATTTTGGGAAAAGGTTACTCGCCTCCGGACTCAAGTGCTTGACCGGCCATGGGTTTTGAACAGCAGACAGGTCCGCAAGTGCCGGATGGAAGAAGAAGACCGCCAGGATTCGGGCCGCAACAGAAGACACACGAGAAAGGATCCCACGCCAGTGGTAGCAACACGAGTTGGATCACAGAGGGATAGGGAGAGGAGCGTGAGGCCCGAAAGGATCGCTCCCACTCGAGTACCTCTAAAGCCGACTCCGACGAACCCCAAAGCGAGGCCAACTGGCTTGGAGAGGCGGAAGCCCAAGTCAAGGCCGACACCCTCAATCACCGGCAAATACGACGCTTTGGGTTTATGAGGAACTACGACGATATTCAGTACTCACTAGTATCGGGCTGAGGGTGCGCTTAGACCATGGGGGGCCCATAAGTTCCTGCAGTCCCGACGACCTTGTCGCGGTTCGGCTCTGTGCTTGTCTTGAGACCCTTTTTCTATCAAGACGCTCCGATCGCAGTAAATAGCAAATACTCTCCACAAACATTGTTGTCAGAAGTGACGACTGTTACTGGGTGGGTAAATTCTGCAGGTGGAAGTGGGAAGCTCCCAGGTACATTTTCAAGTCGCCAATCCACAATAGGAATTTCGATATATATATATATATATCATGATCCCAGCCCAGCCCAAGGCCTTTAAACTCGAGGAATTATATAAATACATTTATTTTATTTTAACAATTATCAACGACGCTGATGACTGTTCAGACGCCACAATACGACGCTTGATTCATAGGCCCCCAAAGTACACCTCGCTTCGCCACCGAGTCTGAGTCGGTTGCGCTTGCCTTCCCACTGTTCTCAGGAGAGTCAGACAGACCAAGAGGCACACCTGCCTCATTCGAAAGACTCTCTCACCCAAACCCAGGCCCCACTGCTCTTTGGTATTGCCCTAGCACCCCTGTCCCGCGGGCATTCTAGAATCAGAGGACCTTGCTCCTGGACTGCTCTCCTCTATTCGCCATCATCGCAATGTGTCCTGCCCGATAGCCACCTCCATTTCACAATCGTGGGTATCGTCATATTCCTTGCTCGCCGGCCCTTCCAGATCCCTTACTTGCACAATTGGCGTTTTCAAGTCCCCGGGTCGAGACCTTACCGGCCTCGTTTGTTTCTGGTCTACCCAGCATTCCAGCACGACCAAGGTAAGAAACTCCCCTTCTAGTCCAAGACATTCCCAAGAGCTCCCTCGACGGCCAACCCCTCCAGCCATGCGTGCCAGTGACACGCAACACTGTCTCGGGCCTGTCATCATCCATTACTCTTCCCCACCCCCGCGACTGATGAGTGAGAGGAAGAGGCCGAGGAGAGACTTTTGTGGAGTTGGTTGCCCCTATATAATGGCTGTAGTCGAGGTGCTATATTGTCTGCGCTCGGACTTGTTGGGTCTATTCATAGTTATATCACTAATTGGTTCACAATGTTGGCGGCTCTTTTGCTAATTATTCTCCAGGCGACCCCCTCCTTTGGGAGCCCAGACAACGGGGTATTCGGCCACATCCCTCAACAAGCCAATCAGACCACCTCGACAACTTTGCGGTTTCTTCGGTCTCAAAGACCAGGAAAGGGTAGCCCTCACAGATGGAATCAAACTAGAGACAGCGATATTGTGGTTACACTTACGCCCACGGCCAGTGTCATTACAAGTGCCGATCTGTCAGAGATACACCAAATATTAGCAAGCACCAGAGCCCCCGAGACCGGTACCATCCCCTCAGTTCTCGAGACCGTCGGTCATGTGAGCACGCAGCCCATTATTACCAGTTCTATAACGGCACCAACTTCCCTGATATCTGTTCCGTCGGCAACATCGATTCCTTCTGCATCACCATCGTTGACAGTGGTCTCTAAAATGGCGTCTCGGGATATCTTCGCGGATGCCATTGCGACGGACTCGCCGCCGCCAAGTATCGAGAAAAAGAAAGACCACCCAGTGCCCCGATTAGGAATCTCGGGCGTTGCGCCATTTCCGACCAACAAATTCTATGCCAACTTCTTTCTGGGCAGCCAAACCTCACCGTCATACCTCCATCCGTATTCTGTCGCCTGGGGAAAGGGAAAGGGGGCCTCGTCGAGCTGGGGCATGGCTATCTCTCATGTGGAGGCAACCCAGAGAGTGTATGGCCAGTCGAATGGCGTAACTGGGGCTGTATCTTATTTCATCAATCCAGTTGGCATCCAATCCATCTGCATCTCTGCGAATGAGCTAGGAGCCCATACCACCTTAACCAGCGACTTATTGACCGACTTCTCCGTCCGGATCAGCTTGCGACCTAACGTGTCCAAGCCGCCGGCGATACAGTTTCCCTTGGTTCAGGGTTCGGCATTTATCAGTGCGATTTTCAACGGATCGAATCCACTTATACAGACGGGGGTATTCTACAAAACGGTCACTCGATCAACCAAAGAGGCAAAGCCTGGTATCACCAAATACAAGCTTCATCTTGAAGACGGGAGTACCTGGCTGTTATACGCCTATCATACCAAAGGGGACCCGCTGGATCTTCAAGTTGTCAACAATGGGTTGGCAGAGTCCAAGGGTCCCTTTTACGGCGTCATCCAGGTTGCTAAGGACCCTGGAAATGGCGAGCCCGTGTATGACCAGGCCTGTGGCGCCTATCCCACAGGCGTTGAACTCTCTGGGAACGTGAAGGATGGCAAGGCATTCTACACCTTTGCGTTCAAGAAGTCCGGGATGCTTTTGACAACCTTGGCTATGTTCGCACTGCCTCATCATCAAACCTCGTTTGACGATGCAACGCGGGCGAACATGACCAATGTCAAATTGCAGACGACAACAAAGGGGGTGGCAACGGCAGTCGTGGCCAACTCTTGGACGATGATCGAAGATCTCCCTACCAACATGGGCTTTGCGCCATGGTCGCCAAAGGCTGGCAGTGTCAGCACGCTGTCGACCACAGCGAAGACGTTCATTCACAATATCGCGCTCCAGGAGATTTCGCAGAACCTCCTCCAGCAGACCAATCAGAATTCCATGTATTTCAGCGGGAAGGTAAGAACGTATCACCTTTGGCCCTCGGTGCATTGCGCGGCTATAAGCTAACAGAAAACAATGACAGGCATTGACCAAGTTTGCAGTCCTGTTGATGGCCATCAATGATATGCTGGGAGACAAGGCACTGGCGCAGGCAGGCTTGAACCAACTGAAGGTAGCCTTTTCTCGCTTTGCGGAAAACAAGCAGCAGTACCCTCTGGTGTATGAATGTAAGTTCTGATACATCCAATCACTTTAATCACTGAGCAGATCTAACTTTGCTGTTCAGCGGCCTGGGGAGGCGTAGTCTCATCAGCAACGTACGTGACTGGCAATTCAGGGGCCGACTTTGGTAACACCTACTACAACGATCACCATTTCCACTATGGCTACTTTATCTATTGTGCTGCTGTCATCGGGCACTTGGATCCTAAGTGGATCAAGCCCAACAAGGCATATGTCAACACACTCGTTCGCGACGTTGCTAATCCAAGCACCCAAGACAAGTTGTTTCCTGTTTGGCGGTGTTTTGACTGGTATCATGGCCACAGCTGGGCTCACGGGCTGTTTGAGAGTTTGGATGGAAAAGTAAGCATCTGAAGGGACGGAAAGAAAATATTGTGTCTGGCTAACAATGCTGGGGACTAGGACCAAGAATCGAGCTCGGAAGATACGATGCATGCATACGCGATCAAGATGTGGGGAACCGTGTCTGGGGATCAGAGTATGGCATCTCGGTGAGCATTTGATTCTCTCCATTCGGATTTTACGTCCTCTAGATCCCCTAACAGGGGGCTAACCCTACACCACAGAGGCGACCTGATGCTCGCAGTCCAAGCCCGCTCGATGCAATCCTACTATCTCTACACGCAAAACAATACGGTTCAGCCGCGCCAGTACATTGGCAACAAAGTGGCAGGTATCCTGTTCGAGAACAAGCTCGACCACGTAACCTACTTTGGCACCAACATTGAATACATCCAAGGCATCCACATGCTGCCCCTTTTGCCACACACGCCGCTCATTCGCACACCTGATTTCGTGTCCGAGGAGTGGAACACTTACTTTGGCAATGGCAGGGCCGCTTCTGTTGTTGGCGGCTGGAAGGGGATATTGTTTGGGAATTATGCTACGATCGACCCAAGAGGCGCGTACGCTTTTTTCAGCTCTCCGAGTTTTGATCCCAGTTGGCTAGATGGCGGTGCTAGTCTGACTTGGTATTTGTGTTACGCTGCAGGTACGTGCATACACCTGGCTTCCAAACATGTGGGTGAACGTTATAAGCTAACAAAGGAACTTGTAGCTCTGGGTGGGCTGTGATACTATTCTGTGCTCTTTGGAGGTTGGTTTGGCTTGCCATTGGGGGGGGGGGGGGGGGGCTATGGTTTTGTTGGTCTCTTTTTTTATTCTTCCTTCGAAAATATCAAGGCATGGTGGCGGTGCCCAAGGTGTGTTGATTCGGCAGTCTTGCTTGCATGGTCTGGTTACTCTCGAGGGGTTCGCATAATGCTGTGTGACACGACCTTCTTGAAAGCGAGAGCAGTGATGAGTCGAGACCTTCTTTTGTTGTATTGTGTATACCTGAGCAGACTTGTTAGATTGAATACCCTATGAACGACACTACACTTTATTATCTAGGTATCACTTCCACCAGCCTTGATCTTGTGACTAACAGGTACCCGATCCTCGACTTCTCGGCTTGAGTGGAGGGGGTCGTGCCGTGCCGGACTTTCAAGCTTCCATCCTTCCCTTCTGGCCCCCTTATGGCGGACAGGGGATCACCCCACCACACCTTCAGCGGAAGGAGCCCCTGCATTTCCCCGAGTGGGATTCGAACCTGCCGCCCTGGATCGTGGGGAAGGTGGTTGCCACAGACAGGCCCCTCCCCGGGCCGTGCCTCCCTTCTGGAACCAGAAATGGAAAGTGTCGGATGTCTTCTTCACTCGACGTGCGGGTTTTTTCCCTCTTTTTCCTTTTTCCTTTCCCTTTTCTCATCTCTTTTTTTTATAAAAAAAAAAGCCGAGTCACATTCGCCACATCACTTTGTGTTCGAGGCAAACGCCGTCGCCTCGTTCAATCTCGACAAATGAACGCCGCCCATTGGCACAGCCTGCTGCTCGAAGAAGCAGCAGCAAGCCAGGCTATGACTCGATTGGTAAAATGTTACGTGTTGCAACGTCTACCACCGACCTACCAGCTACCCATGTAACCCATCAACACGAGTGAGGACACACAACGCACGACGCACGACGAACGCAGCAAAGCCAAAGCACAATAAATCTGCCGCCCAGCACCCAGCGCCCACCGAATGCTCCGAAAACAGGCGAGGACTCCCAAGAATCCAGCCTCGTCGTCTCTTCGTCGGCCATCTCTCCCCTCGCCTTTTCTGTCTCTCGCTCTCTTTCGAGAACCGCGCCCCTCCCCGCCTTAGATTTTTGGCTTTTGTGGCTAAACCGGCCAGCCTTCCCCTCTCGGTTTACTTCCTCTTTCTTTTTTTCTCTCTTCGATTTGCCTCGAAGACTGTATCTATGCCGAGATTGTGCTCCTGTACATATGATCGCAAATTTGTCATTCGAGCGTCTGGTTTTTCTCTTTTCCCTTCGTTTTCGAGCGCCTGACCCTCGTTTCCTTTTGGCTGGGGAGGTAGGTCAGCTTCATGCGCGGTAGCCAGCGAGTGCCCAAAGCCTGAACGGCATTCGTTGCGCTATACCGTCGTCGTCGCTCACACAAACTCTAGTCCTCCCACTCTCGACGTCCGCAAGTAAACAAATCCTGGGCTGCCTCGCAGCCGCCACGAGTTTCCTCAAGGCTCAAGTCGCATTTCGGACCACGGGGTGCTAGCCTGGTTCAACGACAGCCATCAACATGTCGTTTGACTCAGACGGGAGCCATACCTCACAGTCAATGATTCCCATGACTGAATACCTCATCAATCGCGACGACGACCACTTCGCGTGGGACGAAAGTGGCCGGGAGTTATCGGAGGCATGGGTACAACCGGTACGCAATGCCGGACTCGACCCGAAGAAGCACAAGGTGTTCCACCATTCCAACAAGGAGTATCTCAAGCCGCCAAGCCCCTTTGTACAACAGGGAACAGAGCTCGGCGAGTCCGGAACCACCAAAGTGTACCGGGTCACGTCTCCGGACGGCTACAGCTACAAGCGGCCGCTTGCAGTGAAAGTCATCATATGCAATGAGAACACTCGTCCTCCAGGTCCAGACTCCAACGTACGCAGGCTCGCCCTTGAAGAAGTTCGGAACATGGCCTCGATCCGGCATCCGCATATCGTCGTTTACGTGGCGTCATTCGAGGACTATTGTATCCAGACAAAACAGACCAAGCAGCGAATGGGGAAAGCGCGGGTCGTGGTTCGGTTGGATCAGCAAGTCAGACGACACATCTTGGGCATTGCCATGTACCCGCCAGCGATATTCAACCTCTCGGTGATGATGGCCGAAGTGTTTCGGAGCCCTGCTGATGCGCCCACACTCCTGGGCTGCATGCACACCTATTTCGGATGTCTGGCGCAGGCTGTGGCCTATCTGCACAGGTCGGGCGTACAAATCCGCCACAAGGACATCAAGCCCGAAAATGTGGTCATCGACGATTTCGGACTGCCGGTTCTGACAGATTTTGGCCTGTCTAAGCATTTTGAGACCGGTCAGCACTCAGAGGGCCCTACTGGCAAGACCCTGAAATATGCCGACCCCGAGGCTATCCACGAGATCCAGCGCGATGAACGGTCTGATATATTTTCCCTTGGCTGCGTGTACCTGGAAATTGCGACGGTCCTGCTGGGTAAACCGGCGGCATTCGCACAGGAGCAGCTTATGAGCGGTGTTGGTGGCGGCACTAGGGCACATGATTTCAAGTACTCTGAATCTCTGGATCGACTTGGCCACTACATGTCCATGTTGGCCCAGATTGCCGAAGAGGAATTGCTAGGGGATCCGGAAAAGGAACCGTCAGCCAGAGCAGTCCTCAACGTGTTACCCTACATACATAAGATGATGGACGGAGACTTCCACGAACGGCCCTACGCCCACGAGCTCTACCCATGGTTTCGCCCTCTGTACGATATCCACGAGAGTCCGGGTCTTTGCCATACCTGTGAGTTTGAACGACACTCAAACGGCCGCTCGTGGTCGTCGAGAACGTCCAGCCCAACCATGTTGCGGCGCATGAACAGTTCGGCAGTGAATCCACTTATGAGGAAGAACTCACTGCTCTCGTCCAGCCAAAAGTCGCAGTCGCCGACTGAGGTGGAGAAAACCGAGGAGTGACAAAGGATGCGAGAATGATTGGGGTGCATCCGCAGGAGGGGGCTGGCTCGAGTACGAAAAATATACCCTTGGAAAGGATTGTGACGGGCCCGGCGTTTGGCGAATTCGTTCTATTTCGCGGTATAGACAGCACCGTGACAGGAATTGCATTGGCGCTTAAGGGAGGTATGGTACGGTGGGTATAATTGGAGTGGTGGTCTTTATTTTGTGGTTGATGATCGGGGCAATATCATCTTTCAGGCGGATGAGTATGCTTTGTGAGAAGGGTATGCGGAGTTTGCTCTACCTCGTAATCTTTTGGAAGGGTTGGCCATTGCAGGTTCACGTCATTTCACTCCTCTCTATATGTGGTGGGTGGGTCTGGAACGTCAACAGATTCTTGCACATGGATATACCCCAAGTTTTGACAGGAGTTGCGGCTTAGTATAAAATATAGGTGGACGGATAAGAGAGAAAATGAAAGATCTTAAGTCAAGTTCAACCCTCCCACATGGGAGGAGTGTGCGCTTTGTGAACTGGAGACTTTAGTGAGATTCAGATTGCCGCGAGGTATGTCTTTTTTAAATGTGCAGAATACCGAGAAGGCGGAGAATGGCATGGGAGTTGTAATAAACCTAAGGAGGTGACATGGCTGATCAAGAGGAGAGCAGAAAAAGTAAACAAGGCGTGTCTTGTTTACATGTAATCATAAACTAAGACATATGTGGCTGGTCTAACCATTGATGTAAATAAAGAAATAAGGGCGTAAAGGAATGTCATGTCATTTAACGGTGGTGGCATTCAGGGGATAGCTAACAAAGGCTTTCGGGGTGATTTTTGACAAATAATTATCTAAGAACGCGGGACCTCACCACCTAGTTAATAAGAGCACTTAGTGAGCTAGCTCTTATCCTTTCCTCTTGTGATCATTCAAGGAGTATTGTTGGAGGAAAAGCAAGACTGAGTTGGGTCTTTATTATTGGCCTGTAATTTTGGATCGTTAAAAGTAGTTGTCTTTTGCTGAAAACTCGGTAGACTGGAGAACGCGGGGATCTCACTTTATTAACATGGAAGGATAACGCAAGGATGAGTTATAATTTTAGAGAATAGACTCGAGGAAGGGGTAAGCAAAACCGAACTACCTAATGGCTTTGAGTTTTGAACTTGGTTGAGGGCTCTAAAACTGGACGGACGAGTAAAGAGCGACTGGCGCTATAGTGGGTCGATGCTTAGTTTTTTTACAACAACTAAGAACCTCGCCCGGCTAGCTCAATCGGTAGAGCGTGAGACTCTTAATCTCAAGGTTGTGGGTTCGACCCCCACGTCGGGCTCAATTCCCGATGGCGAGTTTGTTCTTCACTTGACTTTTTTTCTTTATTTCCCTCTTTTTCTTTATTTCCCTCTTTTCCCAACTTTATTTCTTTACGATGGTCGCCATCTTATTATTTTTTGCTCATTCGTAAGAGCGTTAAGACCTGTGCTTATCCAAAGTCGTAATTGGCGAGGCATTTTCACGTTCTTTGATAAAATGCTATATGAAATTAACTACTAATGAAGTGAGTTGTGAAAGTGCTTGACGAACTCCCTATAACAAGCCCGTTTAAAAAAAAAATACCTTCCTTATTAACCTCACTCAACATCCACTGGTTCCGCTCAGGAATCTCAACACATGTAAATATAGAGAGAATCAATAATGACGTGCCTTTAACGTTCCTCTAAAAGTTGAACACCAAGTGAACAAAGTTGCATAAGTGCCCAATGACATACCAGCAAAAGAACGTCAGTGTCTATTATTTTCTTGTCTCCCATGGTGCCTACAAATCAGTCGTCGTAATGGCAAGATATTCCCAGTTCGTGTAGTTCATGCAAACCCCGACTAAGACACGAGACAGAAAGTTTAATCGAGACTTTGGGACAGCCTAGCAAATTGGGATCGGCCCCTGCATTTCTCGAAACAGCTGCTCAAGGAACCAAACAGGCTCTGTCCAGTGGAACAGTTCCGCTTTCACTTGAAGGTGCGACTTGCCCAAAGATCTGCTCTGCCCCATGATGCAGTGATCGATCGATCTCGGCTGCGAGAACCAGCGACAACCCCTTCCATCTCAAGTCGCGATCCCCCTGCCCCACAGCACATGGGCCCCCCGCAAATTATCCACCAATGGCCCGTGGCTCCACCGGGCCAGGCTGTCCGCTGTCTACTCTAGGTTCTGCAATCTGCATGTGCCAATGCACGTCGTGTGAACCGAAAAAAATCAAGCCCGTCAAGCCATTGATTGCATTGCGCAGCATCGCTCAAACACCCGCCGACACCTAGCCCGACCTGCCGAATTAAAAGCTCTCATGTCCCCAATGTGGAAGCCACTGGTACCGCTGAGGGCCCTTCCTCAGGCTGCCCGTGAAACTTATAGCGCGACAGCAGGACCAGCAGGACCAGCAGCAACCAGACGCGACAACAGGGTTCTAAAAATCTGCCAGGGGCTTGTGGTCGGTGTCAGCAGGCTCAAAGACTCTCACTTTCGCAGCTAGGGACAGGCCTTTTATGACGTATCGGCGCCCCTCCGCGTGCCCCTCGTCCCCCAATCGATCTGTATCCGTCTCCGGTCTCGACTCCCCCACCATCACCCCCGCGCCCTTCCCATCTCCTCGTACCCCTACTCTCCCTTAACGGTGTCTGCGACGACGACTCCTTTTGGTCCCAAAATCGTCTCATCCCAACTGCAAAATCTCATTCATACAACACAACACCAACAACATCGCACGTTTCAGTCCAGCTGTCGGAAGCCACAGAAGGCGAGCCAGCTACCCCCTCTACATCCACCCGCTATGGGTGACAGCGGGGAATCCAACTGGGCGGCTCCCATGGACGATGTGACCTTTGCAGAACAGCAGCAGCCGCAGCAGCAACTTGCGACCGACGGCAGCCTGAACGGCATGTTGGCAACAGCGAGTACAAATAGAGGAGCACCACCACCAACAACAAGAAGATCAGTTAGTGGACTGAATGGCGCTGCTGCTGGGCACGTCGAGGAGCACCTGCATCTGCCGCAAGGCATCACAGAGACAGATGAAGAGCTCAAGCACCACTGGTTCGTAGGCAGCATCGATCAAGGGACCACGTCATCACGCTTCCTGATCTTCAACGGAGAGGGCGATCCCGTCGCAAGCCACCAGATTGAGTTCGAAAACCTATATCCAAAATCAGGGTGTGTTTTGTTGCGCCCCCTAACTTTCCCTTCCCCTGGTAAAAAGGCTGACCAACCCCTCCAAACATAGGTGGCATGAGCACGAACCACTAGAGCTCCTTGCCTCCGTCGAACAGTGCATCGACGGCGCGGTGCGCAAGTTTGCCGAGCTGGGATATTCAAAAGACAACATCCGGTCCATTGGCATCACGAACCAGCGCGAGACAACAGTGGTGTGGGACAGCAAAACGGGCGAGCCTCTCTACAACGCCATCGTATGGCCCGACACGCGCACCAAGACCCTTGTTCGGGAGCTCAAGTCTCGCGACAAGGCCGACACCCTCAAGGAACTATGCGGCCTGCCTTTGTCGACATACCCCAGCAGCGTCAAGCTACTCTGGCTTCTTGAGAATGTCGACGTGGTTAAGCAGGCATACGAGGAAGGCCGTCTCGCCTTTGGAACCGTAGATTCGTGGCTAATCTACCGGCTCAACGGCGGCGCGCAGGCTGAGAAGCCCATCCACGTCACCGACAGCACCAACGCAAGCCGGACTATGTTTATGAACCTTCGTACGCTGCAGTACGACGACGAGCTGCTGGGCTTCTTCGGCATTGACAAGACCAAAATCCAGCTGCCCAAGATCGTGCCGTCGTCGGACCCGGAGTGCTTCGGCCGGATAGCTAGCGGCGTGCTGGAGGGCGTGTCGATCGCGGGGTGTCTGGGCGACCAGTCCAGTGCGCTGGTCGGCCAGTGCGGGTTTAGTCCCGGGCAAGCGAAGAACACATACGGCACCGGGTGTTTTCTACTATACAATGTGGGCACTGTGCCCGTCATATCGAAGTACGGCCTCTTGGCCACCGTGGCATACGACTTTGGCCATGGCCGAAAACCTGTCTACGCGCTCGAGGGGAGTATAGCAGTCGCTGGGGCGGGCGTTAAGTTCCTCATGAACAATCTGGGCTTCGTCGACAAGTCGAGCAAAATCACCGAGCTCGCCGAGTCGGTTGAAGACAACGGGGGCGTCGTCTTTGTGACGGCCTTTAGCGGTCTTTTTGCTCCGTACTGGATTGATGACGCAAAGGGAACACTATGTAAGTCCACTCACCCCTATTATCTCCTTTTTTCTCCTTCTATCCATATTCTAACCCGGATATCCAGTCGGAATCACCCAGCACACATCCAAAGGCCACATCGCGCGCGCCACCCTGGAAGCGACATGCTACCAGACCAAAGCCATCTTGGACGCCATGGAGAAGGACTCGGGCCACAAGCTCGAGTCCTTGGCCGTGGATGGTGGCCTCTCCAACTCCGACCTATGCATGCAGACCCAGGCTGATGTTAGCGGTCTGCCCGTGGATCGCCCTGCAATGCGGGAGACGACGGCTCTGGGCGCCGCCATTGCCGCGGGCCTCGCCACGGGCGTCTGGAGCGAGCTGGACGAGCTGACCAAGGTAAACCAGAATGGCAGACACGTCTTCACCCCCAAGATGGAAAGGAAAACCGCGGATGCCCTGTTCAAGAAGTGGAGTCAAGCCGTCGAGATGAGTCGTGGGTGGGTGCTGAATGAGGCTTCTTAATTCTTTCTCCATAAATATTAAGCGCATAGTTTTTCTTTTGTTTAATCATTTTGGCGGAAGGCTGGCGGGGGAGTTTGTTATATTTATTCATTATCTTGGTTTTGATACCGCCGAGGATACCCAAGCAATGGGCCGTCGTTGACGACTTTTTTCTGTTGTACGTTTTGGTTTGTTTATGTAAGAGTATAATAAACTGAAGTAATTAATTATTCTCTTGCTCATTTTTTTGTTCATGACAGTGAGGTGGGAGCGTCAGCACCTGTCGGGCTGTTGAGAAAATTATGAACAAAACAAGTCCCCTTTTCTCCTACTAAGGGGGGGGCATATACGTACATACATGCTTATATTCATTCGTACACTATGAAAACCATAAAGAAAAAAAAGTAAAGACTCTTCGGATCTCGAGAAAATAAAACCAAGAGACAGAAACAGTGTCATATCAAGTGACGATCCACTAGCTACCTGCATTTTTCTCTCTTCATTATGGTCATGGCCTTACGATGAAATCTGAAACCGCTCATTCATTATTCCCACCAACTCCCATGTTAAAGCAATCGGCTCTCCCCTAATTTTCCACTTCAGATCCTTGCCATCCACCCGACGCATTACATTACTACCGTCTCGCAAACCTTAGACGAATAGAGATGGGGAGGGGGAGGAAAGTAAAGTTTGTTGTTTAACGGTTTTGCATTTAAAAATGATAATAATGATATAAGTTGAAAAGGGGGGGAATATGTATTGAAGAGTTGTAGGTGGAGAGAGAGAAAGGGATGATCATCACTTTTTGCTCCAGCTAAATTGGCAGCAAAGACAAAGAGGGGGTATTTTTGTATTACATAATAATGGCCGGCACGTCAACGTTGGCCTTGATGGTCTTGTGAGGGAGGATACTGCCGCCGTTGACGTAAATCTCGTCGCCGATGGTCACGTCGTCGCCCAGGACCGACACGTTCTCCAGGCGCGCCCACTTGCCCACCGTGCTGTTCCAGCCAATGATGCTGCTCTTGACCCACGCGTGGTCCTTAACCTTGGACCCGGACAGCAGCACACAGCGCTGCAGCCGGACGCCGTCGCCCACGACAACATCGGGGCCAATGGTCACGTTGGGACCTATTCTGCAGTTCTTTCCAATCTTGGCGGACGGATCGACCAGCACGTTCCCGCCGTGCACGTATGGGGTTGAGGCCGGTGTGAGCTCCTTGGAGCCCTTCTTGGTCAGCGATGACAGGTACAGGCAGGTGCCCGTCAAGAAGTCCTTTGGCTGGCCAACGTCCATCCAGAAGCCGTTGAGGTCGAAAGAGTGCAGCTGGCCGTCCTTCACCATGGCAGGGAAAGTCTCCTGCTCGATCGATGTAGGGCGTAGCTCGATGCGGTCGAGCACCGAGGTGTTGAGAATGTAGATGCCGGCATTGATGCGGTTGCCGACAAATTCGACGGGCTTCTCTACGAAGCGGTCGATCTTGGAGGGGTGGCCGGGTTTGTGGACGACGACTCCATACTTGGACGGCTCCTCGACCTTGGTCACCACAATGGTGCCCTCGTCGCCATGCGCCTTGTGGAATGCGGCGAGGTCCTTGAAGGGGTACTCGCAAGTGACATCGGAGTTGAGGACGAAGAAGGGTGTGCCGTCCTTGCGGAGGATCTCCTCAGCCAGCTTCAAGGGGCCGGCGGTGCCCAGGGGCTCGTGTTCGATCGAGATGGTAATATTGATTCCGAATTGCTCCTCGTACTATTTGACTCGGGTTTAGTCGTCGGTTTCTATTCGTTCAAGGTGGATTTGAAAAGGGCCACCAACCTCAGCCAGGTACTTTTCCATAACCTCGGGGCGGTAGTTCACGGCGAGGACAATGTCGGTTACACCAGCAGCAGCGAGAGCCTCGATCTGGTGGAGGATCATGCGCTTGTTACCGAACTCGACCAAGGGCTTCGGAAGAGTCAACGTCTACCACGACACGTTCGTTAGCCTTCATGTCATCCAAAGCAGCATTGCAGGCGCGCGCGCGGGTGTGCGGTTCCCGCTTTCGAACGGTGGAACGCTGCCAGGGCAGAGGAAGCCAGGGGCAGGCGGGCATTGGCATACGTACGAGAGGGCGCAGGCGGGTGCCGAAACCGCCGACGAGAATAAGAGCTGCAGGCAACAAAGCAGGTTAGCTAGCTATTTCCATTTCCTGCGAAGCGACAGCACCAACAGCAGCAGCAGGAGCAGCAGCTGTCATCGTGGGAAAAGGGGCAAAGTCTCGCCTACCCTTCATGATTGTTTGCGTGGAGTTGTGTTCAACGAGCGAATTGGGAAAGAAAATAAAGAGGGCGATCCAACGAGTGTAAGAAGGAAGAATGAGGTGACTGGGCGCGCCGCAGACAAATACGGGTATACCAAAGCAAGGTACAAAGTGCCGCTGTTTCTGGCTCCAGGAACAGTAGTCACGACCTTGGTTGGCAAGTTGGGTCGAATGAAACACGACCAGGGGGGGATCACGAGCCAGAAATGTTAGACGACAGGTGGCGAGTTTAAAAGTATGATTTCAAAAAAGGTCGTAGGGAGACAAGACCAGAGAAAGGACACCTTTGGAGCTTTTATTTTTCTGGGGCAAGACCAGAACGAACATTTTGCGGTTTCTCTTTCCTTCCCAAACCCCATCCCCCCCCTGAACCAGAAGCTACAGCGCGGGTAGCTCAAGACAGGCGCAACATGAGTTGGGCTTCACAGGGCTCTTTGGCTGTTTGGCTGGAAGGTGGTCAGTGCTTTCTCCGCCAAAACGGAGGAATTGGGTCCAAATGCCGGCCAAAAGACCCAATCAAGCAGCAATAATTTCCCTGGCCGAGATTGGGCTGGGGGCTCGAGGCACATCAACGAGTCGATCGATCAGGCACGGCGGGAAGCTACACTAAAAACTACCTCTTTCATATTACAGTACTCGTCCTCCGAGTATAACTTCCATGGTACGACTAATTATCAAAGAGGTTGCCCCTGACCTCAAGCACCACAAAGACGAGACGAATCTCTTGATGTGGTCATCTGGCCCATTTTCCCCACGGGTCAAGTAGATTGAGGGGAAGCTGAGGAGTTCTCACGCCACCTGTTTTTCGAAACGTAAAACCGTGCAGCTTTCTTTGTTGCTTCTAGTTTCTGCGGGCGGGGAACCTCGTTGAGATTCCCGTCAGCCCAGCCGCTATGCCGAACGAAGCTGATCGATCGGTGAATCGGTCAGTGAGAGGTGTGAACAGGTTGCTTCTCGGTTATCTGTGGTCTTGTAATATTCCGAGAGGTGGGTGCATTGTTGGCTGGACCGTTGAAGGTTTCCAACGAACAGGTTGTCACTCTCGTGTCACCCAACTACATGATACACCCCCTTTTTCGTATTCAAGTGACTTTCTTTCACCCGACTTCCCTCCCTCGGCTTTTTGACAACCCAAGACAAAGACAGTAGATAAATGCATCTCTCTCTTTCCGGTAAATTCCAGTGCCCACCGTTTATCAGCAAAAATAGGACGCGTTGGTATGACGTACAGTTTCTCCATTTTAGTATACCTGGATCGCGACTCAGGCGTGCCCGCCCAAGTATATACATGTAGTAAGCTGGTTATTGACAAGCACCGAATGATGATCGTCAGACCTTGTTTGGCCTAGGCAAGAGGGGTTCAACGACTCAAACATCACTGAGAAAAAAAATATTACATCCGTAACCCCCCCCCCCCCCCTGCCCCCTCTCTCCTCAATGACGGGCGAACAAACACAAATGTATTACTTACTCATTAGACACCATTATTTCATCTGAGATACTACCTAGTTCTAGAATATTGTTTTGATACCAAAGCCAGACTGTGTCCCTCAAGTAACCCTAACCCGAGCTCAAAGCATTCATCAATTCTACATAGGTACCTACCTTGCTACCTTGTAGAACCGAGGTACTTTATATCCGAAAATCCATCAATTGCTGCGCGTATATGGTATGTTGTATAAAACGTTTCTTAATCATGCCGGGTTTAGCTCTTCTGGATGGCTGTGTGTAACCACAAACACGTGAGCCCAGACTCAACAAGCTCGTGGTATCAGCTTAGGGGCTAAAAGGGGGCTGCTCAATTGAGATTAACCGTTCATGATAATAAGCGATGTATCTTTGATAATCTTAAACATCTTTATATTTCTAAACCCATTGAGACATAAAATCATGGTAGACAAATATAGAAAAGGAAAAGAGAAGAATGCTTTCATTATCATCATATATCTCTCCCGAGAGAGAAGCTTCATAAAACTGGTAGGTAGTAGGGGTGTAGTTTGTGTGTCCCGTGGATCAAATCATCATCATCAATAAACCCATTTATTTCTTCTTCGCCATTTTCATTTTTTTCAACGTTCAGTCCGTTCCGTCGTGAAGGGAGGGGGACTCATGTGCTGTTCGTGCTTCTGCATAAAAGTAAGAAAGAAAGGCAAAATGCTCGTTCATATCCTCCCCTTTCTTTCTCCCCATTGCCAAACACACAAATGTATTGAGAGGGAAGCGGGGGGGGGGGGAAGCGGTTCCAGCTTCAAGTCGCACACCTGGCAGAACATCCTCCAAGTCTCAATCCCCAAAATATCCCCCAGTTGAGCCAACTTCGTAAAAAATAGTGCTTACTCCCTCATCTCCCTCCACGTGCGGAACAATGCCCCCCCAAAATGCAAAAGGTACACCATGAGCGTGCTACCTCTGAGCCAAAAAAAAAAAAAAAAAGATTTAGCTAACCCAAGAATGCAACCGCCGAGGGGTAATGATCATGACCTTTGTGTGAAATGCAACAAAGGCCAAAAGAGGGTGTTTGATTCCGTATGCCGCCTTCTCGTCTTCCGTGACACACGGAATGTCGATGTTCACCTATCCAGATCCCACTCCCACTCCCAACTGAATTGGATGGATATATGGATGGGAGAAAAGGAAACAGAGAACAGAAACAAATCCTCAAAAAGATGCTATTCGGCGTGGAAGTGTGTTCTTGATCCTGGAGAATGGATTCCAGAAGAAAGAAAGAGAGAAAGAAAGAAAAACAACGCTAAACAATGCCCGTCATAAATGTATTTGCGGTGTCTGGCCCACCGGAGTTGCCTCCGAGTATGTGTTGCTTGTGGGGTTGTGGGTGTCCAATCCAGGTAGTAAATGTCGTGGGCTTCTTTCCCATGTCGAGCTGGTACTGTGATACCCAGCGTCGGAGAGGGGGGAAAGAAGCCTGGCCGTCCAAAGTCTTTTTGAAGCAAGGAGCAGAAAAAAGGACCAATCCAAAAAATGCATGACATCATCATGAAAGGAAAGGTACTCCAGAAATGAGGGCAGAAAAAGTAACAGGTCGTCGGGAAGGTCGTCAGAATCCAGGAAAAAGGGGCACCTAAATGGTCTATGTCGTAACGGGTCGTTCAATCATGTCGTAAAAAATGCAGGTTTTTTGGTGAATGTGGGAAAATCATCCCCAGTTTCTCGGCTCCTCGCCTCTCAACAACACCTTCCTCATCTCCTCGGTCCCGAAATCGTATGTGGGTTGGATGCCACCAACGGGGTATAAGTCCCGGGTCTCTCACCGTATGTCGCTGTGAAGCCTTCCCCAGATTTATATCAGAAAGTACGGTCCGGTTTTCCAGTTGTGGTTGCCTTGGGGACTCTCCGGGTCTCCACCTGGGATTGGTCCTGGGTCTTGGAGGGGGAGTCGGAGCAGATGATTGACAGTCCAACGAATGCAACCATCAGCCCCAGTCACACAAAAATGCGGCTCAATTTTGCCTTCACTCCAGTGAGGCGGTGGAGCTGCTGCTTGAGTGGTGTCCAGATCGGCGGCCATGATTGGAAGACGAAGTATGGCGGCTCCCTTTCCTGGGCCTGCGGCGGGTGGCATCGTCTGCGGGAAGCCCCTGGACGATTCCGTTGCGGGCGAGCATGCCTCCATTGACCGAGAAGTTCCTGCAGACCATAAAGGCACGCATGGCTGCGTTCTCCTGGGCCAGGTTGTCTGATTCGTACGCCAGATCGGTCTGGTACTCGCGGCCATTGACCAAAACAAGACAAGTGTAGCCGTTAGAGTCGCGGTAACACTCGTACATGGGATCCCGCCACCCACGACGCCGGCAAAGGCCTACAAGAAAGCCTCAGTTAGTTGTGTGATCCTGGTAGCCACCCAATTCGTCATTCACTAGGCATCCCCTTGATGCATGGGGTTTGAGGTAAAGCAGGACGGGATGCAATGGAGAAATCTGCATGACAGCCCAACATGTCGCCGCCTCAGCCCTACCGACTGCGGCGGATGGGCAAGGCGCTGCGGATCGACAGGTGATGGGGGCTTGGAGATGATGTGGTGGCTAGGATTCAAACTCTGAAGCAGGAACAGGCGGGAGCAGCTCCCCATGTCGTGGAGATATCGTGCAGGGGTCAACCACCCACGAGGCGGACGGATGACATGCCTGGTCGACGACACCCCACCACACAACAAACAACAAAACACCGTGGGATCGGGGATCGATGATGCCAGGGAGAAACGATGTCTAGGAACCCGGACGACTCAATTGATGACTTACTTTCAAGGTACTGCATGTAGAAGCCCCCCATTGTGTCAATTGCTCTCCAATGGATCGAGATGGACCAGCACGGCAGGCTAAAAGTGGAACAGGACAACGCCGGCGAAGCCCAAAGCACCAGGGAGTGAGTGGGAAGGGAAAAAATAAAATAAGATAAAAGAAGCCAGACAAGTGCGGGACAGGATCCGGACTCCGTGTGATGCGATGCAGTCGAGCCCAACCTAGGGACAATATGGCATAGAAAGCACACTGAAAAGTAGGGCAGAGCCGGTGATGAAGCTTGTCGTACAGACAAGAGGGTGTTGTGAGTTGTGGGTGGTGGAAGAAGTTAAGGCTCATATGCTACGTATTCAAGGCTCGGACGCAGGAAATTTTGAGCCAGCAACGGCGAGACATGGTGTGTTTTAATGCGGTGCCGGAGAGGCAGGGCGTGCGGGGCGGGGTGGATGGCAAAATGCCCATATACACAGGCGAGAAAGGAAATGACGGAAAGCTAGACGGACAGGAGGTGGAAGGGGTTCATCAGATGCATGCCGACTGTAGAGATGCGGCTCAAAGTGTGACCCATCTTGATGTGTTGGCGTGTGTCGTTGCCAGTTGATAAACCCGCTGAGACCAGGCCAACTCCACCCCAACACATGGGGATGCATCGTCCTTGGGAGGGGGGGAAGATCTCCTTTGATAAGTCCGGCCAGTATGGATCTCGAGTGGCAAGGGTCATGGGCACAACACGGCAGCACTGGCTGGCTGACTGACAGGCTGGATCTGTCTGGTGCTCTGGGTTGGTTTTTTTTTTTTGGTGCTATTTCCCTCCTGCCTCGTCCGGGCTTCGACCTCTCGGCTCTTCCCCCCTCCTCGCTCGCCATTGTTTTGTGTCTGGCGCCGGCCGGGCCTATTACCTGCGGGCTTGCCTGGTAAAAAGCGCCTGTATATGCAGACCTAGGCATAGTGAGGTGGCAAAATGGGACCGCCGAAGGCCAATCTCATTGCTCCGCAGCAGGACAGGCGGGCTCGCGCGCGAGGTGGACTCGACAACTCGGCATGCTTTGGATGCTGCCCGGCACCAGTCGAAACCCGTCCTCTGGGTGAGTCCGGAGACGCGACGAAAGGGATGTGCCTGGTTCGCAAAGTCTGGAAACGAAAGAGGGCAGAAAGCGGAGACAAGAGTCTCCGAGATCCATCTGGCGGCCACTAATGCAGCTGCAGCAATGCGAGGAGAGCATGTATTGTCTGGTAGTGGAACTATACTCTCGACGACGACACGCCCCGAGCGGTACAAGTCGACAGACATGCATATCCACCTGTCATGCTGCCGCCGCGGTCAACCGTGGCGAGTACCTAGCCAAGGAGCATAACCTACCGCCCAAGTACATTGCATAGACCGGGCGGGAACGGCACTGGTGGGGGACTTCTTTGAGAGGAGGAGAGAGACCGAGAAAGACGGACACAGCAGAACGGAAAAAACACTTGTTCCTTCAGCCAGCTGCCGCTGCTGCAATGGCTTGGCTGGGGGTGAGGAGAAAGAATATCGACGTCGTATTGTTGGCCATACTGCCGGGTCCATGGACATGTGTCGAATATGGGCGATTCGCCGGAGCCCGCGTCTCTTTCTCTCAGCCAAGCGGGCAAATACATGAACGTTGTCATGCTGGCAAATCAAAACGGAGCAATTGGGTTTCTCGGGACGATGGACAGACAGCCAACATATGGTAGACCCAGTCGGGAAAGCAACCAGTGTATCGAAGGAAGCTTGGAGCTGCTTGCTTGCTTGACACGCACCGCACCCCGGTACATCCATCCATCCATCCTTTGAAGTTGGAAAGGTGTTGGATGAGAAGCCCAGAGGGAGAGAAGGGGTGGTCAGAGAGGTTCTGACCAGAGATTGTGTGGAAAGCGAATCTCTCTGCCACTGCGCAAACTCTCAGACTCGCAGCCGGACCAAAAAAAGGGAGCCCAGGTGGAATGACTGGCTCGAGACCATACCACGAAGTCGGTGAACATAAATGAGATGCATGAACAGTGGCTGGGGCCGGCAAACCCTTGCATGCCCTGCTTCTGGCCCTAGCCACGAACGGCGGTTGTGAATGGACGACGGGGCCAAAAAGGCAGCTAGGCACAGGCAGACCTTAACCCTCATGCAATGATGAGTTGGCACTGCTGCTGGATATTAAAAACAAGATCCCAGCTATGGGTCGGGGCAGAGGGGGAGCGCATATGGAGACGACATTTTGCTGCACACTACTCTGAATGTGTGGAAGTACATCCGAGTACAAGCAGCAGAAGCAAAGCACAGAAGCAGAAGCAGAAGCAGACGCAGACGCAGAAGCAGACGCAGAAGCAGAAGCAGAAGCAGAAGCAGAAGCAGAAGGAGGAGAAGCAGGAGCAGGAGCAGGAGCAGAAGCAGAAGCAACCGGCCGACCAACCTCACCAGACAGACCCAAGAATTCCCCATCCTCGCCCCGTCCGCCCGCCCAAGCGAGTGAGCGAATGAACGAACAGGAAGCGGGGAAAAGAGGGAAGGGGTGTACGAGAAGGGAGGAAGAAAAGGAGGCTGTAGTTCCCGTGTCGCAGAAAGAAAAACAAGAAGGCAAGGCCCGACGACGACGACGAGTCGTTTCGCGATGGATGGCTCAATCTCGCGAGATCGCGGTTCAGGTTCAGGTTCAGGTTTTGGCTCGACACCGCCCAGCCCCAGCCAAGCGGGATCGAAAAGGCTGCCGACCGTCTGACTGCAGAGAGTAATTTCCCGACGAGGACCGAGGGAGCGAGTGAAGTGTGGAGAGAGTAGCAGCAGCATCAGCACAAACGCTCCGCGACCCATTTTGACGGGTGGAGGATTTGAATTTACCGGTCTACCTCCCAAGTACCAACCGACGATGGAGGCGCAAAGCGTAAAACACGAGAAAAATGATAACAGTAAAGTAAAAATTTGATGGTCGACAGTCAGCGGCACGAAACCCAATTCGGACATGGCGGGGGAGGTGATGGATGGCGTGCGCGCCCCAGGTGGAGGGAAATGGTGGGCGAGACTTAGTGAGCAACCAAGGAAGAATTCTGGAAGGTCCAGTCCAAAGAACGACTTCCTGTCTTGGTGTAAAACGCCCATCCACCCATCTGCACATACATGTACATACAGTCCATACAGTCCACATTGTTCATTCAGCGTGAGCTCTCACTCTCTCACACCAGAGGCGCCGTTGGGAGAAAAGGCCATTGGTAAAGAGCCACACGCCCCCCGAGTGCTTGCGGTCAGTTGCTGTTGTTGTTGGGAATCGAACCGAACCTCTCTCACCCCAAACCAAAATGTGGCTGGCCGTTTCATTCGCAGGTTGTGGTATCCTGCATCAAAAAAATGACACCATCGAAACGTGTGAATGCTTGCTGCTTGCTGCTTGCTTGGGCCTTCCATGTGATTTTTAATGATGTGAACGAAACCTAGCCTCAGGAATGACATGCCTTGCAGCGACAGTAGCTGCAGAAGCAAAGGAAAACTCTCACGGTCAAGGAAACACAGGCAGTCAAGGCAGTCACTTCGTTGATGCTTTCAGCCTGAGAGCCATAGAGTTCAGGCTTTCTCCAAGGTTTCCATCAGTTCACCAGGCAGGCTGTTGTTGTTGCCCAGCGCCCGGATTCCATGGGGAGAGCTCGATTTGATGTGGATGGCAGGGGTCAAGGAAGCAGGGTTGGGTGCGGTTGGTGCGTGCGGCTTCCTTGGGATGTCAATGTCTCTGAGAAGGAGGGGGTGTGGTGGACTTGTGGAGGGGTCCATTTCCGACCCCGCCACACACAAAAGGGAAGCAGGCTTCAGTGAGGGGCAATGATCAACCCCTCATTTGCATGCTGCAACGTCATACTGCGGTTTGGTATCTCAGGTCGGTGTCCGGTAGCTCTACCACCACCACCAACCTTGAGGAATGATGTGGAACTGTACCGTACCGTGGCCATTTCTTTCTCCTTCCCTCTCGGGGTATCCCGTATCCGGGGAGGAAAAAATACTGGGGGATGTTCAGTCCCCATTTTCCCTCTCCAAAAGAAATAAAAGCTGGGAGAAAAATATAGGAGAGAAAAGCGGCAGGGACCGAACCGCAACCCGGGGGCCGCAACCTCCCTGAAACCCCTTGTCCTTGTCCTTGTCATTTGTCGTCGCTACCAATGCATCCGACGACATCGTCACTCACACCAAATGAAAAGGCCAGCAGATTACACAGCAGGAATTGTTACCGCAACTGATTGCATTTACATGGAGAAAAGGGCGTCCATCGCTTCGGCCTTGGACCATTGGCAGCCATCATCTCGATATTGGTCTGGGGGATCCATCCAGCGGCGGCCCATTGTCGCGGCCATGTGTGGCGGAGGAGGGGAGGAGAGGGGAGGAGCGGGTGAGAAACAGAAGGGGAAAAAAACATTGGATCATAAATAAAGACCGAGAGAAAAATAAAAATACGTGAGTCGGGAACTGGCTGCCCTTTCGGCGTGATAGACGATTGGTTATACGTCTTCCCCATTTATGTATAGGTAGCTCAGTCCCTCTCCAAACATATACTAACTGGTACACCTCTGATACTTGTCAGATATTTAGTTTGAAAGGGATCAAAAAAGGGGCCTAGGTGACCAGCCGAAAAGAAACCTACGAAAAAAAGAAGTACATCAGCTGGATAAACGACACATCTCTTCCTGCTCCGGTCCCGGCCTTCCAAAGACATACGGTTTAGAATAAGTTAAAAACAGAGCACTGGGTGCATAGAAAATAATCAAGGCCGCGGATGGCCTGGGGTCGATGAAGGCTCGGAAAGAAAAATAATAGCTTACCGGCACCCTGCAGGAAGCGATGTACACTCGATGGTGGCTTGTTACATCATATCGCCACTGATATTTTTTTCAACGCATTAGAGGAGGCAAAATGAAAAAGAACGAATAGTAACCCTTCAATATCAGTGGGGATGTTTTGTCATTCCGTGTCTGCTGCGAGCCTGGTACCATCTGAGTCTTGCCGGTGGCGCGTTTTAGGAACGACATTTAGTGACGGAGAGTTATCAAAGCCCAGATCACAGATGTGCGAATGCACAGGGCCAAAGTGTGCGCGTGAGAAAGAGTGAGCGATGTTGCCCACTTTAATTCTTGCGCTTGATGTTCTGTGGCGTTCTCCTCCGCTGTATGTACTCGGGCGAAAGATAGCCTTGTGCTCGTATATCATGTCTCTGATATGTCGATTCGCACTTCCACCTTGCCTGCATACATCGCATGTCGCGACTTATAAGAACGGCTTAGTCTCCGTGGCCGAGACCCCGGCCGACCAATCTCCGTCCCAAAAAGGTGAGCAGTGATGAGCTGTCAAGCATATGCCCCCTTAAGGCAAGGCAGGCGAGGAGGGAGGTGAGGGTACAAAACGGTGTCTCCTGGAAAATCAGGTGTGGTGGGCCAATCACAACTTCACTACAGACCACCCCTTCCCTGTATGCGGCAAGAGAGGCCTCTTTGAGACACAGGAAGCGAGAGTCCCGAGACCAAACACGTGATGATGCAACGCCAAATAATCCTCCCTATCCTGGATGCATTTTGCTGCCCTAGCTGACTATTGTGCGTGTTATTTATGGCTTGTTAGGCATACAGGAAGGCCAAGGCCTAGAATCCCTCTTTCGCGAGAAAGTAGCTCCTGATAGCCTGCTGGTTCTTCTGAGGGATGGCGTAGACGGGATGGATTGGGGGAAGCCGGTCCCTCTGATCAAAGATCTGCACATCATCGAGATACGGCAGCACGTTCCAGACCGCATCAGCCTGCTCGAGAGTCGAGTCGTCCTCCGGAAACGCAAGCCCCCACTGATGTTGAACTGAACTGAGACCCGAGAGAACATAGCATGCGTGGTAGGCGTCCGTGGACCTAGTCACCGGAAACCCAAATTAGACACGAGACGGGACAAAACAAAACAAAACAAAACAAAACAAAACAAAACAAGCATACAAAGAGACATATTGGAAGGTGGGGGTTGGGTGAGATGGAAGGGGCTAGGAGGGAGGCAAGCAGCAACAGCAGGCAAGACACTTACTTTCCCGGCTTATCCCGTAGCCCGCCTCTTCTGGACGTGTCTTGGCAACAGCAGAGGATGTATCGGATCAAGCCTTCTCGGCTGAATAGGCTTTCTGGTGCTGGTGGGAGATGTCCGGAGCTGGCTGAGTCACCTCCTATGCCGACTTGCCGACTAGTAGGGGTTCTGAGACATGCCTCGATCAACGGAAAGCACCCGCCAATCCAGTGGCTGTAGCAGCCGTCGATAAGCTTGTTAGTGCGGCCGGAGAAGCCACCCTCCGGTGCATACTGTCGCGACGACATCCAAGAGATGAGTCGTGGAACATCAAGATATCTGCCATGACATCGGGATTTGTGATCAGCATGCGGTGCTTCTTATCATGATCTGAGTGGTTGGGGGGGGGGGGGGGGGGGGATTTTGGTTTGGCCTTTTTAACTTGGTTTAATTTGCCGTGGATCGCCTTTAATAATTTGGGAGCCTAGGTCGCAGTAGGCGTTGGCTCCATGTGGTTGGGGGTTCGGCTGGCCCTTTTTGGCGCCCTCGAATGTTTGGGCTGTGGTTGGGTGTTTTTAACGGTGTCCCTTTTGGGGTGTGGTTGTGCCG
>JAPDFK010000313.1:0-54446 GCA_027569635.1 Lasiosphaeriaceae sp. G1095 | reverse complement strand
CCCCCCCCCCCCCCCCCCCCCCCCCCCCCCCCCCCCCCCCCCCCCCCCCCCCCCCCCCCCCCCCCCCCCCCCCCCCCCCCCCCCCCCCCCCCCCCCCCCCCCCCCCCCCCCCCCCCCCCCCCGCCCCTTTTCGCGAAGATTGTGCACCCCGGGAAAAAAAAGACAAAAACGTGGGCATGCTGGACTTTGCAATGGAGTTAGTTGGGTCGGCCAGATTTATCAAATTATTTCAAAAATGATCACACAGTTCTTGCCAGATTAAATGAGCGCGTTATTCACCAACCTAACAATACACTTAATTATCAGTTGAAACGGCTGGTGCCACAGAGACGTCACGCCGATGTGAGTGCTATGTGTCTTTTATCTGCGCAGCTCATGAGGCATTCTGTCCGACCTGCCATCGATAAAGTTCAAGTTGACCGTGACTTGAACCTCGTGGACATTCATTTGATATGAGAGTTAATTAATCATTATGAACTCGGTGGCACCACCAATCGATTGATTTGTCGGCATAACACCCCTCAAAAGAGGAAATTCATCACAAACTGTTTGATACAGAGATAAGACAGTGCGACAAAGTGAAGCTTGATCAAATTATTAGTCAGGCATGCTTTTCCGCCGAATTGCTGGAAGGCACACGGAATCGCTTATCTCCGAGTTCTCGGCTGCCCCATCATAGCATGAGACCCTCAACTCTCATCCAAATTCTCAGTGCTCATTAAACTCGAGAATCTCATTTACTACATAGTACCTCCGTGCGACTTGTTTCCGAACGGGAGGACCCGTGCACTTATTTATTTCTGTCTCCTCCCAAGCCTCCTGCTGCATCTGAAACGTGGATCTGCCTTCTCAATGCGGCTAGCCTGAATCACCGTTGCATCGACCTAGCTGAGGCCGGGAAGGTGAAACCCGGCCCAATTCTCGTCTTTCGTGCGGAGCGGAGAGTCTATCGTGACGACCATGATTATGACCTATCTCATTTACTGTTTACTACTACTTATCGCGAAATACGAAGCTGCCCGAGATGGCGGGTTTCGAGGTCGCAACGAGCCAAGGGGCAGCACGGCGGCGGCGAGGCTCGGCAACAGCAACAATCCATCCGCCGCCCAACCTCACTTTGGCCTCCGACGTTGGAAAGCTCGTCCTTCGTGGAGCAACAGAAGCCACAAAGCTCGTGAACTGGAAGGATCTGCGTAAGTGGCAAAGAGACATGGCCGTGGTGGCAAACATTAACTGATTGTTGCTGTAGCGGCGTGGTTGCAGTATGTCGCCCGGGGTCCAGGACCACCTCCAAAGGGTCAACCATTATTGCTCGCTTTAGTCACTACTGACATATTGGCACGCAAAGGGAAGGAAATCACTACATTGAGACTGGATACCGGCAAGTCTTTGATCATTATAATAGTGAGGGAACTATGTTGCTGACAGCCAGTTTCAAACAGCCCAGCAGCCAATTCCATCCTGGACTGCATCCGCAGCCTAAAATACCTGCACAATGAGACAGGTATGAAAAACATGTGGCCAGGAACCCAATTCACACAAACTCCGTACTAAAGTACTTTGTATAATAAACAGTCAATATATTCTCTCACGCCATTGGGGGGCTCCTATTCCTAGCCATGCCCATCTACGTCTTCAACACCGAAATCCCGCCGCGCTATGCTGTAGCAACCCTCACCGACAAAGTAGTATGCTCTCTTTACTTTCTCGGAGTAGCGATTTGCTTCCTCTTTTCAACAGGGTGCGTTCCTAACCACCCTTTGTACTTCTTTCCACAACCTGCAAATTGACAACCCCCTCACAGATTCCACATCTTCCTATACCACAGCCCGCAAACCTTTTCCCTGGGTCTCAAACTCGACTTCCAAGGCGTGATCCTCCTCATGTGGGGCGCCAACATCCCCTTAATATACTACGGCTTCGCGTGCAGCCCAGCCCCGCTCAAGACCACATACTGGTCGCTCGCTACGTCGCTGGCCGTGCTGTGCTCAGCTAGCACCTTGCACCCGCGGTTCAGCAACCCGCACCTGCGCCTCCTGCGCGCAGCGACCTTTGGCGCACTCGCCATGTCGACGTTCATCCCCGTCATCCACGGAATATACCTCTACGGGTACGAGATCCAGAGCCAGCGGCTCGGACTGCCATGGGTCATGGCGACGCTGGGGTTCAACACCCTCGGCGCAGTGGCGTATGCTTTCAAGGTATGTAATTAATACATTCAATAAACCCCTTCCCCCTCCCCTCCCCTTTTTTTTTTAAAAAAAAAATTCTTTTTTTTTACTTTTGCAGGAGTTCTTTGGATTGACATGACATGACGTATTCCTGTACCCAATTAGTTCCCAGAAAGATGGTTCCCGCGGCGGTTTGACATCTTTGGCGCGAGCCACCAGATCATGCATGTGCTGATTCTGATTGCCGGGTTCATGTATGCGTTTGCGGTGCTTGCCGAGTTCGACTACATGCACGCTCATCCATCTCAGTGCGTTGCTACAGCTACGCCGTTGGCTTGAAGTTATGCATACCTCTTAGGTCAAGGTAGCAAGTAATATGCCCGACACCCTTCAGGGAGTAAGTACTCTTGGCTGGAATCATAGAGCATCTCAATTAATGTTAACGGCTATAGTAATAGATAGAGCGTACTTCGGCCTATTCGCGCATCACTTGCAGGACACTGAATAGGTAGGTAGTACTCAGAATGCACTTTTGGAACATGACTTGGACGACACATATATGGGGAAAAAAAGATTAAAATATATGAATTCTTTAGCTGGATACACATTCAATATGCTATAATATGATGCCTGACTTATGTTACCATGCGACGACCATCGAGACTATGCTAGATATAATTACAAACCAACTTGAAACAAACCCAAACGCCATGCATGATACCAAGCCAACTTCCACAACCCCCCTACCACTAATCACAACCCATCAAAGCCCCTCAAACACCCCCTCAACCACATCGCCCAACATCCGCAACCCATAAAACTTGGCAACGCTCCTGTATACCCTCAACCTCCGCAGCACCTCATCCCGCTTGATACTTTCCACCCACGGGCCAGAACACGTACAGTGCTCCATAAACTCATTGACCCTCAGCGCAGCACACTTGCCACACTTCAAGTCCTGCGTCGTCCACTCAACCACGGCTGCCTCGACATCCGCCACCAGCTTCTCTTCAATGTCGTTCCGATCGTAGTCGGCGTCGCAGTACGTGCATCGCCAGCGGGCCTCGCTCCCCGTCGTCGAGTCCGGCAACAAGTCCTCGTCGCGGCAGAGATCGAGGTCCCGCGCCATGGTGCAGTTGTCGCAGCTGAGCTGGGTGATCTTGAGGCTTTCCGAGGGATTCTGGAACGCGCCGTCCTTGCTGAACTCACGCACGTCAAACATGGCGAGGAGTTCCTTGCGGAGAAGGCGTGCTTCGAGGGCGATGTTCTTGTCCAAGCTGAGGACTTGCATCAGGGCCTTGACGAGTTCCAGGACGGGGTTGGCGGCGGATCTAGCGCCACGCTTTCCGTTGTCCCCGCCAGCCTGTTGTTGTTTGCGGGACTTGTCGTTGGTGGTAAGATGAGCCAAGTACGATCCGGGCAGCTCCGGGAAGGTGTAATCGCCTGCCAGCTCTGGGTGCAACAGCTCGCGCTTCTGCGTGTTGACGAGTCCGGCAATCTCCTTCTTCAGCGGCTTCTCAAAGGCCTTGCCGAGAATGATTTGGCCGGGCTCACCTTCGCCGAGTGCACCGTTCCGTATGGGCAGCTGCGTGAGCCGCGGTGTGGCCGTGGGATCACTGCCTGTCGCCGGCCGTTTGATGCCGTGCATCAACTGAATGAACTCGACGACCCAGTCGGTAAAGATGGGCTGCAGTCGCACAGGTAGGAATGTCGCCATTTGCCAGTGCATGATCATTTGCAGGTCCTGCTCGTCCTTCTCTGTCACCTCCTGGCATGCCTTGCCACCGTAGTTGAACTCGTCGTACCACACCAGGTAGTCCCAGTACTCTTTGATCTCGAGGTCGATAAAGTGGAACAGGGGTTTGCCTTTGATGCTCTTGAGGATGTACTGTGCATAGGCGAACGCATTGCCGACTTCGGACTTGGTTGTCTGCAAAAGGAGCCGGTTCGCGCTGGCGTAGATCACCTGTGACCCGACACGACGGAAGTCGGCCATGAGTTGAAGAAGAGCCTTGCGGCTCATCATTTGCACATAATAATGTAGAGCCCGATCGTACAAGCACGAGGCCGGAGACTCGACCCAGCGGACAAGGTGCTGGACCATAATGTCGGCCATGGTTGAGCCCTTGCAGGCCTCGGTCCACCACGACTTGACCATCTCCCGAAGGACCTGCACTGCAGCATTCGCAAAGGCATTGTCCGCAAACAGCGTCTCATTGCCATCCGTGCCATTCGCATCAGCTGCGGGATTGAACGAGACACTGTCTGCGCCCTCCAGATCGTTGATGAGGGACGAAGTCAGGATGGTATTGATGGCGAGATTCCGAACCTCGAGGTCGATGCAGACTGACGCGTACGTGCCGGGATTGTTGACCGAGGGCATCTGAACCTGGTCAAGAGGCCCCACCACGTCGTCATTCTCGTAGCCCGCGTGATCAGGGCGTGGACTCTGGGACCACCATAGCACAACGTTGTTGGCTTGCAAACGACGCGCGTACGCGACATCAATCAAGAACCGAGGATCATCCCGCTCCAGATTGCACAACGGCACGTCGCCATATTTGGCCAAGGCGGTCATATGCATGATCCAAGACCCGAGGCTGAGGTAGTGGTTGACCAACCGACGAGCAACAACAACCTGCCACCCCAGAGGAGGCAAGGTGCTGTCTGATTGTTCGTATTTGAGAGGCATGACCGGGAACTCGCCCAAAACAGGGATATCGTGGACGAGGAGATTGCGCTGCGAAGACTGGATGACCATCATCGTGGGGCTTGACTCGTCCTTCTTCATCCTCTTGACGATGTCGCCCACCTCGAGGAATGCTTTGCGACGGGTGGTAACTTGCGTGATCTTGAAGGTCAGCTTCTCTTGATACGGGAAACATTCCTGCCAATTGGAGTCAGCCGCCTCGTCATTGCTTCTCCGAGCGAGAAGTTCCGAATACAGCTTGGTAATGTTCGGCAGATCTTGCCCGCCATCTTTGGCCTTTTGTTGGATAATGACGTGGGCCTGGTCACCCGTTGTTGAGAACACGCCAAAGATCTGGCGATCGCCGGCACTGATGTGGGAAAGATAGATGTACGACATGCGGGCGCCCTCGAGATAGCCTTGGAGTTTGACTGGACGCTTCAAGCCAGACAAGTCGAAGCCTTGGTCAAGACCCTTTCCAAGCACGCCAGCTTGGCTCTCGTCGATGGTGCAGAGGTTGCCCAGCTGGAGGACAGCCCGAAGATTCAGCGGGAGCTGCTTCTCGTACACGCCTTCTACACTGGGGTGATTGAAGAGGAGCGAGAACTTTTCCGCTTCAGCAAAGTAGACTTCCTCCGGTACCGTAAGCTTGAAGAGATGTACAGATGAGTGACCATTGGGGAGCGTGTGATTAACTTGCTCGACATGGCACCCGTCGACCTCGATGTCGGGGAGATCTTTACTCTTTAGGTTGAGGAAGACTTGCCGCGGAACGTTGATCTTGACGGTGTGGATCTTGGAGTCAATGAGAACGTGAGCAACGACGATGCCAGGGGCATCTGAAGCTCTGAGCTGGAGCAGTTGCCAGGTATTCCTGAAGGTGACTTCAGCCTGGTTCCGGAACGTTTGTTGGATATTGCTTTGGGCGTTCCCGCGTCTCTCGCCGAAGAGATGGCGCCGGCGTGCTCGTGCTTGCTTTTGGAGCTTCCACTTCAGCTTTTGGTACTCTAGGAAGGCGGCGTAGTCATCACTGGGAGACGGCATTTTCTTCGGGAGAGCGGCAAACGGATCCTGGTTTTGGGCAGCGGGCTCATCTGACTTTCTTTTCTGGGCGGCTGGCTTTTGCGAAGCGATGGCCGAGCTGACAGTTTTGGGCTTGAGAAGATCACCAAAGTCCTCCAAATCACCAAGCCGAGTGTCGTTCAGGTTGGTGATATCCTCCAACGGCCCCTTGGTGACTGGCCCAAAGAGATCTGTGAGCTTCTTCTGCTTCATCTTGTCATCCTTGATGTTGATGCGGCGCTGCAGCCAATCCGGATGTGGGATGCGTGGAACAGGATTGCGGACCTTTTGCAAGGCGGCGGGAATGGTAATGAGTTTTTGGATCACTGAGCCAAGACGATCACGATAGTAGTCCCAGTCCAGCAGGGCTCGCACATCAGTGTCCGCAGGCTCCTCCTTCAGCCATTTCTTGAGATACGCGCGCTTGGTATCCTCGTCGGCCGAAAAGATGGCGACTGGGACAGCGCGCTCGGTGACTGGTGCATTCTTTGGCCTCGCGCAGATGATGAACTTGCAGTTCAAGCCCTTGTCTTTGACCATTTGCTCGCCAAGAAAGTCTGCCAGACGCTTGGCCGTCGTGATGGATGTCGACTTCTGCGTGCCATATTCGGCCAGCGTCTTGGACATGCTGCGGTTTTCCGAAATAAGCTCCATGAGCTCTTCATCGGCGAGCGTCGTGCCCTTGCTGTCAAGCACATCTAACCACTGGTTTGCAACCGTTGCTACAGCAGTGTAGCACTCGGCCAGCGTAGTGCCTTCCAAGAAAAATTTGAAGATTTGCTGCTGGAAGATCTTGATTAGCTTGAGCTCGCCTCTTCGCTTGACCTCGAAACCCTTCAGCTCAGCGAGGCTGCCATCATCGTTGAACACGGCATATCTCTTCTTCAAGTTCTTGTCCTCTTCCTTGGAAGTGGGCAAGATCATGGCCTTGTACGGACCGTCCACCTCGAAGAAGATGGAGTTGTCACTGTGCGTCTCGTACTTGAAGGTCTTGGGGTCAACCAAAGTCTGGTATTGATGGTTTGTGAATTTCGCGTGGACGAGATGGTTCAACATGACACAGGGGTAGGAGATCGTCATCTTCTTGCCGTTCTTGAGCTTGAAGGCGAAGTTTTCGGGAAACGTAGCTGGCAACATGCACCAGATACCGTCCGTGTCCAGCTCAAGGGGGCGGCCTAGTCGCTCAACCAGCTGCCTGGCCATCTGAATGATGTGTGCTCCGGTAAGACAAGTAACACCGGCCATTTCCATGGAATACCATCTTGATCCTTTTCGCATGACGTAGCCATAGAAAGAGTTCAAAATGACCTTGTGGGCCAGCTGCAGCGAGTCAAAGAGCACAATCATTTTCTTTGCGGCCTCAATCTCAGTAGCAGAGGCGCCAGATCCTTTCAAGGCCTCGGTCTTGCCCTTCCAGATCTTGGCCTTGCCCTTGTAGTCGTAGCGACGATCTCGGAAGTCGCACACGGTGTCGATGTAAAAGGGATTCTCGCGCTGGCAGATGATGGCTTCTCGGACAATCGTGGTGGAGTCGTGGATCTTGTGGTAGACCTTTTGCGAGTAAAGTTGCAGTCTCTTCCGAATGAGGCCCGCCTGTTCATCCGCACTCAATTCCTGAAACGTGCGCATTGGGCTGTTGGGCCATTTGCCTGGGAATCTCTCGTTCTCCAACGCGTGCCTGATCATGTTGTACTCGTCTCGTTTGGCAGGCAAGTACTCTCCTCTCCACGCCCAAGGCATCCTCCTGTCGCAAGTTTTGCCTGGGCGGTTGAAGTCGCACGCTGCGCAATCAGACTCTGAGATCATCGAGTCTGGTTGCAGCCGGTTTGTCGTCATGATGTTGGGGTACATAGAGGCGACATCGAGATGGTAAATGAGGGGACGCTCGGCTCTATTTGGCGTTTCCTTGAGACTCAGCAACTTGGCGGCAATCTGCTCCTTGATCTCTTCGTAATTAGCGACGTCATCCATCGACTTCTTTTCTTCCACCGTGATGCTGAAAGTCAGGGCGGCATCAAGGTCGCGGAGCAGCTCGTCAATTGCCCCCGGGTCGACCGCAAAATTGACGGGAATATCGGCGCGGAAGACGCCAGCCTCGATACTCTCGACGTGACCACCAACGTAAGTCTCTGAATCCAGCAAGTGCCCGTCCCAAAATGACTCTTTCGGAGGGATATGCTTGTTGGGCAGCACAATGTCCTTCTGGTACGCCTGGACCATCAAGAGCATCTCGCAAAGCGTTCCTGTGCCCTTCCTCAAGGTATCATCTGGACCCAGCGGCAAGATGGTGCACAGAGAGAAGATGAACGGGTGGACGTATTTCATGTACAGGTAGTAGGTCGCCACCGCATCCGAAACCGAATATTCTGCCAGCGTTTGCGGTCTCTCGGCAGCGTATGGTGTCATGAGCTCAGGATCGAGTTCGTCGGGGTCGTAGCCAAGCTTTGCCACCGTGACAGCTTTCAGGCCTCGACTGCCTTGAGGCAGATAACTGTCTCTGTTGACCCAGTGGAAGCAGTCCATATGCACACTGTAGTTGCACTTGAACTGGTCTTCGCTATCCCTCTTCCACCCAATCTCGTGGAACATGTCGATGCCGTTGACGTTAGCGCGAGCCTCGACAAAAGGCCAATCGAAAAAGTCACCGTTGTACGTGGCAATGACAGTTGGGCGGGCTTCCTTGATGTGAAGGAAGAACCGCTCCAAAACGGCCTTTTCGTCCGGCTCGTTGAAGATCATGAAGGGTCCCGGGTACTCGGGTCTTGGGGTGTAATCGAAGTCCGAAATGTCCTCTGATACAATCTCCCGGTTTGTGATCAGGAACCCCTGGCCATCAATCATGTACGAAATCATCATAACCTGATCGATTGCGGCGTCTGGGAACTTGAGGGGCAGTTTTGTGGTTTCGATATCGTATGCCATCACAACGGGGTCAGCTGGAGCTAGGCGGTCCACGTTTCGAATTATGGTGGTAACGCCGTTCTTTGCTTCGACAAAGTACCACTGGCCAACACGAATATCTGTTGCAGTGTCAGTCCAGAGCCCTTGATCTACGAGCCGCCTTACTCACCCAAGTCTATCATTACTCTAACGTGGTATGGGACGTCATATTCCCGGATATCAACAATAAAATCGCTTGCATCAGCGAATGTCGCATGTAGTCGTCGCTCGTCAATTCGTGAATCGTCATCAAAAAGATCAAAATCTGTGTTCGCACTTGGGTGAGAGTTAGCAAAAACCCACAAATTGAGCAAAGAACCTCGGGGAGAGGGGCTCACGTTGCGACCTCGGCATATGTATCCATGGCATCCATGCCCTTTTTATTCTTCTCCGCCAGGGGCTGTATCTCTCTCCTAGCCGCCAACAAGTCGTTCACGTTGTGAAACCTGAGCTCCAGGAACGTCCTCCGGTAGCCCAGCAAGTGGTTGGGCATCTTGAGGTCCTCCTTTTCCATGCGCCTGATGCCCTTGATCACGCCACCACCAGGCACTCGCTTACACCACTCCTCTACCTCGCCTTCGTGGCCTTTCCGGCAGGCAATGACAAAGTATGGCTCGTATTCGACGGTGGCCTTGAATGTCGAACCGTCCTCCTCAATGAAGTAGCAGTCGAGGGCCGACCTGCCGCCGCCGCCGGGGACTCGGGGATCGTCCATCCCAGTTGGCTGGATGTTGACGAGCCAGCCCTCGCGCTTCCGACCGGCGTCATAGCGCGCAAACCCCATGTTCTCATCGATCTGGTGTGCGAGGGCTGTCCTCTCCCATCTCTCGTCCATGGACGTCGCTTCTCCCCTGGCGCTGGTCGAGGCAGCGAATGTGCGAGATTTGGTGCCATGGTAGGCGGTTTTCCCGGTGTGGCCGCCGCGGCGGTAGCCATTTTTCGGTGCGCGAAGAGAGGTATTAGGCATCGTGGCGGGCGCGGGGAGGGGAAGGGAAGGCGTCTGCCACCGAGAGTCGGCGACGGGGAGCGGCTCTCCCAATTTTTTTTGCCTGGTCGTATGCCCTTTTGGAGAAGCGTCGTCGGCGGGGGCAGCTGCAGAAAAGAAAAAGGCCACAAGTGGAACTGCAGTATGGCCTCACAAACAGCCAGGCATGAAAAAAGAGAGTGGCGGCACAAGGTATGGTGTGTCCCAGAGGGAATTGGCGTGAATTGGTGGTTGCTGGTGTGGAGTGCAGGTCGAATTGTCTTGTCTGCGCCAGAAGTCCATTAAACTGGCGCGGCAAGGACACGCGCCGACCGCGACTTGCCCTGTGCGCGACGCGACGCACGAATCAATCAGTCAATTAATAGCGCCGGGGGGCGGCCCATGGGCACGGTCCACAGTGTAAGTGGGGAGGACAGTTGGACGAAAGGCGGAGACACCCGTGACCCATGCCATCGTGCTACGTACCTTACTGGTGGCCCAATCCACAATCCTTACTACGTAAAAGCAAACATTGGCACAGACACAAAACACATCCATTAGCATTGGAAGCCTGATTCCCAAGTGACGTAGCGCTGAGATTGATTTTCGCTCAACAACCTTTGAACTGGGAACTGCAGACCTGTGGCAGTGACGCATCCACCCGTCCCCGTCCCCGTTCCGAGGCCGGATAGCAAGGTTACATTACCTGTTCGCCAACATGCAGAGAGCGATTGTCAACGACAGCCAAGGCTTGTCCTGATGCGAGAGAAGGATACAAGCCGATCTGCCCAGTCCACCCAGCACGCCGAGGACACCGGCAGACAGGAACATGCCCAAACACGCCGCGGCAACACGACTTCCCAGAACACCAGTGGTAGGGGGGCAGTGAGCACCTCACGGAGTACCCGAAAAAGAAAGATGGCCCAGCAACACTCGGAGCATTCTGATGACCATCCTTCCGCTGGTTGCGAGGAACCTTCTAATACCTCAATCCGGGGCTCGAAAAATAAAACCCTGGCCCGAGCCAGAAACACTTCTCCGAAGCACCAAAACTAGCAACCGAAGCCGACGTGGGCTCGGGATTTTGTGGCCAAATAGTCGGCTATGGGGTCCCGCGTCCGCCGACCAAAGAAGATAGGAGCAGGCGCGCGGCTTGGTTCCAGATATGTGGCACTTTCACATCGGATGCTTCGTCGATTGGAGAGGCATGGACCTGCACCAAGTGCAGCGCTACTCTCCGTGCCAAAGGTATCGCCAAGCTGGCGCAACATTTGAAGGAGAAGCATCGAGAACTTTACCACGATGCGAAAGTCGCTTCCTCTGTATCAAAAGCCAAAGAGTACGTCGGATCAACTCTGAACCTTGCCGTGCTGTCGGAAGATCGTACACATGTTTGAGGACCTCTACCTATCGGAGTACGTTAACGATATGGCCGCCCAAGATGAGATTGCCGTTGTTTTTTTTTTTTGAACCGGACAGCCGAAGACTCCCAACTACACCTAATCTTCACCCCTGTTTCGTGGTGGGTGTCTCAATATTTTTGTGGAAGCTTTCCTTGCCTTACCAGGATGGCCCTCGATATCCTTTCCGTCCCAATAACTTCAATAAAACAAGACAACTCGCCGTACAACGAGGTGGACGAGGGAATGAATGCCGGAAACTTGGACTCGGAGTACTTTGCGGGTTGGAAAAGTGGCTTTGGACCACAGCTATTCAGGTATCGTCTACTCTGACTAATTAATGGTACTGGGGATAGAAAAGCCAAAGTTTTGCAGTATACATAGAGCAATAGAGTATTCCATCGCGCAATTGATGGCACTGACTGTCTGACCGGATCTCTTATGTAAACGGAGTGCAAAGTAGGTTGCCGTGAACCTGACCCTTGCGAGAAGTGCCGTATTTGATAAAGGATACCGCTTCCAAAACGGGTTTTTGAGCCCAACAGTCCCTTTAATGAGGTGTCCTTCGTTTCCATTTTCCATCCATTATTGCTAATAAGTGGGAGCATAGACGTTTGGCCAAGGTTGTACGGAGTAAAAGAAGGGGGTCTTGAAAAAGTCGGTGCACCCACCCACTTGTTGGCACTTTGTGTTGACAGGGGACAGAGCGGAGGCGTGCTGGACGAAAGGCCTCGAAGGACAGGTCACGGACCAGCCTACTGGCCATATGGCAACAGGTATCTGTAATCAGTACATACCTAACCGTTAGAGAAGCATCTTCCTCGGCAATACAACAGCCATACTGCGGACAACGAGGCGAGTGACCCAAAAAAAAGAATCGACCCTTTGGTAACATTGAACATTTTGAACGGAACATTCCCAGATGACATATTGGCGGCCCTGTGGTACTGACTGGTCGAGCACCAGTCACACGGGAGATGAATGATTTTCTGTTTACTCTACATTCGAAACTCAGGGGTTTTGGGTCTTGCTTCAGCCGCAATGAGCTCATTGTGGGCTGGGAGGCCCGTCTTTTCGAACTGGAGCCAAAGAATGCTCTTTGGAACCCATATTGCTGACATCTTCTTGTATTATTCTGTGCCTCTTATATCCTTGTCTTTTTTTCTTGCATCACGCCCGGCAACCTGAGCTACCTTCAGCCAGGCTAATAATCCGTTCGTGGGGACTTGCCCGGAGTAAAATTAACTGCACCCTGCTATACATTGCCACATCAAAAACCAAAGCCAACGTGCTCCCAATACATTTTCCCTTCTGCAAATAAATCCCGTTGCGTCACGTTCTCCGACTTCACACGCCTTCAGATCTCCTCTGCGGCAAGTTCTCCTTCACCAAAACCTCTTCCAACACGTGTCAACGCCTCTCAAGTATAGAGACTTGGCATGACCTCCTCCAACTGCGACCCCTTCACCCCGAGATCGTTTCTCACTGCCTCCCACACGTGCTCGTCGATGCCTGGATTTGCAACCACCTCGCCACTAGCGAGCCGCGTGAGCGTCCGGGAAATCTCCAAGAGTGTCTCGCGCTCTATGGGGGGGGCTCGCAGTAGTAGGCACAGGCGATCGCGACTGTCTTGCTCGCGGGCTCAGATGGCGCCGCCCATCGGCAAGGAGGTTGCTGAGGCGGCGACGTTTGCTCTGGTGTCGCTGCTCCCCGCCGCCGAGTAGACGCTCGAGGGCCTGGCGGGCCTCGGGGCTCAGGGCTGCGGCTTCGTCTACATGTTTCTCGCCGATCGTACTATCCGATGTTGTTATGGTTGGTGGGCATGGTGGCTCCAGGCTAGAAAATTTGGGGTCCTTGTCGTGAATACCGTTATTGACGTTGACTTTGCTGGCGTCCGTGGTGTTGTTGCCGGGATTGGTGTTTTGGCTGGCGTTGTCATTAGTGATGTTGTTATTTGAGCTGTCGTTGTCATTACAGCGGCCCTCGTCCTGCGCGGCATCATGCGGGGCCGTGGCAGGTCGGGGCCCCTCAATGGGCATTGAGGCCACAGAATTTGGCGGCTCGTTGGATGAGCTCTCCGCAGGCCCCTCCTGCATTATTGCACTCGGTCCCTGGGGCACCGCTGGGAAATCCACGTCCAAATGGGGCACTCCTGGAATTTCTTCGTCCAAATGGGGCACTCCTGGAAATTCCACACCTGACTGGCGCTCCGCTTTCCACCCCATACCTTCCCCGGACAGCTTCGTCCGAAAAGATTCCCCGACATTATAGTATGGAGCTTGCTTCGCCTCTCGCGCCTCTTTACCCGCCTGCCACCGCTGTTCGTAGAATTCTCGGTCGTCGTCGTCGATTGGTGCATATTCTTCAATATCGAGACGCTCCCTCATTGCTTCTCTCATCTGCCTCATTTCCGCAAGGGCCAGCTCCCTGTCGATGGCCTTGCTTTTGGCATACACCTCGGCCGTGACGTCGGCTGGCATGGCGGC
Organism: Lasiosphaeriaceae sp. G1095; assembly: GCA_027569635.1. Taxonomy (NCBI): domain Eukaryota; kingdom Fungi; phylum Ascomycota; class Sordariomycetes; order Sordariales; family Lasiosphaeriaceae; species Lasiosphaeriaceae sp. G1095. The sequence continues at coordinate 40,734 of JAPDFK010000313.1, read as the reverse complement.
ATGGTCGCCGTAGCCGGAAAAGAGCAGAGACTCGTCGCCCACGGCGACAACGATGATGCCGTATCTGAGTTCCGGTAGAGGCGGTCCGCCCAGGGATATAATGTAGCTGGATGACGCCATATAAGTGCCCAGCTCGGCAAAGCCGTCGACGGCTCGATAAGGGGGGAACTCGGCAGGAATGTCCGGGTTGGCGTCAGCTGCTACCATGTTACTGGTGGGCTTTGCATCTGCCGGTTCGTCGGAGAAGGCATTCATGTCAAAAGTAGTGAACAATGCGTGACCGTCGGGACGGAACTTGGCCTTCTGGCGCATTTCGTCCTGGAGATAGCGCAGCTCGACGCTACGACGCCAGCCAGAGCTGTCTCGAGGATGGTTTGACAAACTCCGAGTCTGGAACGTGTTGCGACGCCTAGGGCGACCAGCGTTGTGGCCATTGGACTGACCGGGCGAACGGGGGTTGCTGGGATGGGGAGACGGCGACGAGGCGACACCAGAGAGCTGACTGCCTTTATGCCTGGTGTAGCCGCTCCTCGTCTCCCAATCCGAACCGTACTTGCTCCTCCGCTTCCCATCCTCATCGTACATCTTCCGACGACGCTCCTCGACCCGTCGATCTCTCTCGGTCGGTGTTGTTCCCTTGGCGCACTGCTTCCCGCTTCAGCAATCTATGCAACAAGTGTGTGAAAGTGGCTGAGAGGGCCGCTTACACTGAGTGCAGCCAGTCCAGCCATCATCTCGGCACGATGGTCGGCTTCCCACTTGTCCTCAATCAGCTGTCTTGCCTCCCGTTCGGAGGGGGGGATCTCTCGGAACGGCGACCTGTTCCTGGCTCTTTCGGCGCGAATAGCGGCGAGAGAGGTTTCGCTGATGTAGTCGGTCACATTTTCCGTTGGCTCACCACGGCCACGCATTTCCTCGAGCATGAGGTTGTGCAGAGCATGTCCCGTAAGTCGAGTCGGGCCGGCATCCTGGGGCGTCTGCTCCAGGGCAGTTTGTTGGCAATTGACACTGGCCATGATGGCAAACTGTGGACTGTGGACGAGTGACTGAGTGCGCAAAGCAGTGGAGCAGCGGCGTGTCGAGGGAGCACCGATGGCAATGGGGAAAAGGACGCGAAATAGTCAGATAATGAGCCTTTTGCGCGGAGCGTGAATGGGCGAAAGTGCCGTGGTTGGAGCAAGTCGCGGTGCAATTTCGCCAACAGCTCGCTGGCGTCATAGGTCGTACCTAGCCGCCGACTCCCACCGCAAGCCAAAATCAGCGGTTACCAAGCACCTTAGTACACTAGTGTAGCCGCCAGAGGCATTCCCGGCTAGTACTCTCCTATTCCTAGCGGCCAGCAGGGCAGCAGGGCGCATAAATGCATAAGGCACAGTGCGCGCAGTCAGGTGATGAGATACTAAGAATCAAACGCCGAGCCGTTTCAACAGCATTGGAGACCCTGCACAGTGCACAGGCAAAGCTGCTGACAAAATAAAGCGGACTGCAAAATGTCAATGGTCCGTGCTGGTGGCCGAGCACTAACAGCCCCTACCGAATTCTTAATAGTTCTACTAATTAGGGTGTAGTATCTATGATAGTGCAAATGCATTATGTATTAGCCTCGGGAGATTGGGTGGTGGGGTGACTGTACCTAGCGGTACCTAGATTTGTAAAGAAAAGTGGCCTGTTTAGAGGTATTGCTAAGTAATGAGTCCGCTTTATTTTGTCAACAGCTTTGACAGGCCTGCTTGCGGTCCGTCCCTCGACGACCCGCCTCGTCTGTCAGGAACTTCGTGCGCAGATGGCCACAATCCACGGAGTAAATTGCGGGTTACCAACCGCTTTCCTGCGGCCCTGAGCATGGCCCGAGCGTCAAAGCAGGTTGGTGTGCGCCCTCCACCGCGCGGCAAGGAGGGACCAGAGTGTCGGTAACCACTTAAAACCATCCAAACTCGGTACGAGTATAGTCAACTGCCCAGGCCATCCCAGCCATCCCAGCCACCACAAACACACATAACCACCACAGGACAGAACCATCGCAAGTCATGCTATACCCGAGGAGAGTACATACCCCTGACATCGTGGTAATGCCCGCCCAGCTGGCCCCGCTACCTTTCCAGGGCCGGGCGCCTGGCAGCCGCACCGAAGCACCGAAGCATCATGAGAAGTCCCGGTTAAACCCGCCCCATGGTGCCATTGCCGCGAGGATCCAGCATCGGGCTTAGCACCATGTTGAACTCGACGAGGTGCCGGCGTTTGGATGGGTATTTTTGATCCTCCAGGCATTCAACTGCCTTGACGCGTTTCATCAGCATGTTCACGTCTCCGTCTTATTGGCTTTGGATAACGAAAGATGGGACAGGATCTCCGAACATCCCCAGCATCAGGAACTATGGCCCTCATCTCTCCCTAGGGAGTGTGCTCTCTGTGCGCGCTTGGCGGTGACGGTGCCATCACTCAAGGTACCATGTATTGAAGCGACTGCCTTGTCCCAGCACCACTCGACTATAAGTTAAGAAGAGAAATACGTCCACAGTCAACCGCCAAATTCAATACCCGGTGTCTACGTACGTTCTCTTGCTCATCAGTTTCTTTCTTACGGGGGACCCTAAAGTCAACTTCCTTCTTCAGTCTCGCTTAAGCCAGAAACTACCACCCGCTCGACTCTTCCGCTACCCCCCAGTAACCCGAGCCTCAATGGACAAAGAAGTACTCTTCTATCTCATCCCCAAAACCTCCGAGGCCAAAAGAATTCTCAAGGATAACCCCGCCTACCATGTCACCGTCGGCTCAAGGACTATCGCCCTTGGCATCAGGGCAGGACACAAGTCCAGGCTCGAGGGTCAACTCATCGCTTTCGGCCGACTCAAGGCCATTAGCGACATTCAGCTCAACTCACGGGGTCTCCCACAAACGCAATGTTCATTCACGATCAGCAGCAGCGGAGAAGTGGTCCTAGTGGATGCTACCACCGGACACCACACATATCTGGAGTGCCGTGACAAGCAGGGTGTGGTTGACAAGTACAACCTGCAAGGAGATCCTCGCCGCCGTGTTATTCCAATGACCGAGGATCTGACCATCGCCCTTGAGTTTGGGAAGGGTATCACATTTGACTTCTACTGGACTCCTCTCGCCACCAAAAGTATTACGGCGACGAGGACTGCCCTTGCTGAGATAGCACTCAGAATGAGGGTTCCCGGAAGAGGAGCGACCTTCCTCGAGGCGCCACGCGACCAGAATTTGGACCCAACGCAGCTCGAGAAAAGAACAAAGAATACGCCTCTTGTCCCAAAGGACCTTGACGGCAGGCCCCTGAGGCAAGTCCACGTCTACAAAAACATCGGCGAGGGTGCTTTTGGCCGCGTGTCTTTGGCCGTCAACCTGGCTACTGGGAGTCTATGGGCAGTCAAAACGACCAAGATCAAACAAGATCCCAAAGACCGTGAAGAGCGATGGAAGCGCGCCTTCAAACACGAAGTTGAGAAGCTCGCAGCGCTGAGAAACCATGTATGTTCGTCCTGACCACTGCCACATCTTGTGTGCGCAGCGCCCCTACATAGGTAGGTGTCAATCACGTCACTAACACAAGCCAACGCAGCCTCACATCATCACGCTTGAGCACCACCAGGGTTGGGCGATAGGCCGGCAGATTGAAATCTTTCTTCCTGTTTGCACCGGCAGCCTTGAGAATCTCATGCCCGCATACAACTGGGCAACCAGGTTCCCCGACAACCCTCCCGCCTGGCGAGACGACTTCGCCAGCCAGATTCTCTCGGGGCTGGCGTTCATGCACGAGCGACAGTTCGTCCACCGTGATCTCAAACCAGCAAACATCCTCTATAAGAGGGCCTCTGTCAACGCCCGGCCTACCTTTCTCATCTCTGATTTTGGCCTGGCCTCGTCCATGGAAAGTGTGCAGGGCGTTGCCGGCACCATCCTCTATATGGCACCTGAGACAACTCGCTACGGGGAAACAACAACCATGTCGGATGTCTATGCTTTTGGTCTCATTCTGCTCGAGGTGGAGGGGAAATTCCACCCGAAGGAGGGCTACCCCGACACACCGATCTCGGTTTGGCACAAGAGACTCGAGTTGAATAAGGTCAATGAGTGGGAAGATTACCGTGACCGACTGCCCCAGGGAAGGGTGATCTGCTCTGAGGCCCAGATATCTCACAGCCGCGTCAAATCTCTTGCCAGATTTGACCTCATCAACCCTCATCACCAGGGCGTCCTCGAAGAAGACCCGAAGAGACGGACCGTTGCATCTAGAGCTCACAAAGAGTTTTCGAATCACCTTCACCGCAGGTGTCAATGCCGTCATCGCCGTTGAGAGCTTTATGCTCCCGATTATTTGGGCCCGAGTTTATAGACTGGCATCTCTCTTTCATTTGTTTGGTCCCATTGGTGTTTAGGCTCTGATTTTCATGTTTTCATTTTCGGAGCACAACTTTTTCCTTACTTGTTGTATAGTAAATTAGCAGCATTCCGGTAGCCAATAAAGTCAATCGATGCGATCATCGCTCACGTTGTGCGTAGCAAAATGGTGTGAGAAAACAGTGCTGACAGACAGACAGACAGCCAACCAGAATGCACCCTCCCAGGCCGGAATCCCCAGTTGCTAAATTGGAATACCAGAGTAGAATTGGAAACCGGACTATTACAGCAGCGAGCTGATAGGCTAGGGGAGCAAGCACAGTACGGAAGCTCGGGCCGAAAGAACGAAGCATTCTAACTATTGCTTGAATGACATAAATACCACAGCACTGGCCTCTCCATCAGTTCATGTTCCTGACAAGGCCTGAATATCCATACCAGGGCTCTTCTTGATGAGGCATATTAACCGGGCAGTTGATGAGTCTGCCATGCAAGTTTGGGCTTCGATATGGCGAATGATGAGGAGTTCGATGTTGAGGGATAATTCGGGTAACTCTATCGGTCACTCACTCGTACTACAATACATTTGCCCCACCTTTTTTGCAACCTCACACCCTAACCCTGTGAAGCGCCGCCCCACACATTCGTGTTCCAGCTGGAAGCTCTTGAATGTTGCACGGCCCACTTAAAGATGGAGATGGAAGCTTGAAGCCATCTTCGCCGCATCACGACGTCGAGCTCGAAGACGACAGCTTGCTACCCTCAAATTCCAGGTAAGCGAGTGTATTTACCCAAAGCTTACTTACCCCGAACAGTACCCACCTCCCAGAAAGCATCAATTGCTAACAGTAACGTCCAAACCAGAGCTTCGCAGCTTGCCCCTTCCTTCCCAACCTCGAAAAAAGGAGCTCAGGGGACGCGCTACACCTTGGGTCTGGGGTGAATCAATTCCACGGCACGCACCAATCAACCGCTTAGCGAATCCTCCCCGCATTCGAAGTCCCCGAGTTCCCTCAGCGGCGCTACATACCAATAGCAAGCACGCCACCGAAGTGTGCCCCAGTAACGATGTCGAGCCCCCCGACCTCCTCCTCCTCCTCCCCCGTCCCGCCTCCCTCGCGGGACCAGACCGCCGCTGACCCAAACCGATCATGGCTGGTGGGCAAGTCTCTCCCCGACGGCAGCAGCAGCAGCAGCAGCAGCAGTATACCACCCGAACCCACCGCCGCCCAGCCTCCACCCCCCACAAAATCCCACAGCAACTCTCCCAAAGTGCCCCTCAAAGAAGTCGTGCAGACGATTAAACCAGCCGACTTCCTCACCGTGCACCAGACGCCCTGCGCGCGGAACGGGTTTCTGACGGGGATCGGCGGGGGGGCGGCGGTCGGGATGCTCAGGTGGGTGATGGGGATGCCGGTGCCCAGGGCGGCTAACTGGGCGGTGGGCACGGGCGCGCTTGCAGCCGTGGCGCAGTACGAGTACTGCCAGTTCCGGCGGCGGCAGGAGCAGGAGAAGATGAAGCGCATCGTCGAGGTGTACCACGTGCAGCAGAAGCAGACGGAGCAGCGGAGGCAGCAGCAGCAGCTGGAGGCAGCAGCAGCAGCTGGAGGCGCAAAAGGCTTTGGCAGAACAGGAGGAGGAGGAGGCGGCAAAGAGGAGGAGGAAGAGTAAAGGCAGTTGGTACAAGTTCTGGTAATTGGGGATGGGTGCAGAATCAAGACGGACCAAAAAGAGCAAAACCATGTACAAGAATACCCATGTATACATACCTCCTGCCAATCTACCTAGTGTGCAAGCAAACCACGATGTATATGTTATATCACCACAACACCTTATTAGTTCACCTTGAGCAAGTGGAACACAAGTCACGGTGAACCATTATGGTATGTGCTTGAATAAGGCCGTAGTATCACCTCTCCATTTGATATACTGTCCGATACCTAAGGACTTGGCGCCAACGTAAAATAAGAGGAGAAAGGAAATAGTAAAAAGAAATCCCTTAAAGCAAAGACAGAAGCAACGGCTGATCAAGTGAGATCCAAGCCGAACCAAATCCATATCCTTCTCCTGCCTGTCAACCCAGACCCAAATCATTATCCTGGCCGGACCCCTGAAGCGAAAATATCAAAGAGTAACAAGCCAGAACGCCTGCCAGCTTCCCCGTCCTGTGCTGCATGTGTTTTTCGCAGCCAACGTAATGTAATGTTGAAGCAAAACGCCTCCCTTTCCCCATCCCAAAATTTGCAAAGGCTCACGCACCGCTGCTTGCTGTTTCCGCGGCGGTGGGATAACCTCTTGACCACTCTACTTCCCTAGACAGGGTGTAGCTCTTTACCGAGAACCTGTCATAGTCCAGAAGTGGAGTGTCGCTGCCGGTGCCAGTGTCTTTGTTCACAACTATCCTCCCGTGGTCATTGTTTGGATCTTGGGGGCCCATGAATAAGAAAGACCTTCTCATGTTCACGTCCTTCACTCACTCCCGGCATGCCTTGACCCAGTATATCCCCCCTTTCCAGCGTAATGACGTCTCTTTCTTCATTCATGGCTTGACCGTGTCCCCATATTCCTCGTCTTCGTCCATTCCCGCGTCGCTGACGTGAAGATATCATAATAACGCCTTGGGCAGCAAATACCAGAAATCTCCCTAAAAAAAGATCCAGCCATCCATCCATTCGTAAATCTGTGCCGTTGCGATTGCTGCTGCTGTTGCTGCCGGACGAGCCAGAAAGTAGACCAAGGGCCATTCATTAAAGAAACCACATACAGAACCTCTGCGAAGTAGGAAAGCAGCTCCGCTCAAATGCCAATCAACTCCGATGCGCTCTCCATGAAGCGCACCCGCCTTCGCTCAACTTTTCCCTTGAGTTCCACGAGTCCTGGCACAGGGCTGCCCCTGCGCCTCTGGTTGCGCTTGGCTCGGGCCTCGCGCTCCTCTCGTTTTCGGTATTCCGCCAGCTGCGCGCGCCGCTTGATGGTGCGCGCGTAGGCGATGGCCGGTGTCGGCTTGAACCCAATCCCATTAATCCCCGTGCCGTCGTCATCGCTGTCATCCGGGTCGTAGATTGTAATCTCGTCGTCGTGCCATGTCAGGCTCGCGCGGACAGGGTCGGTGATGATAGGGCCGTTGCCTTTGTCGGCGGCTTTGGTGTCGGGGCTGGGAGATGCAAAGCCAGGCTTAAATGTCAGGGGAGGTGTGCCGGCGCGCTTTGCGCGGTGGGATTTGCTGTCGGGCGACCAGCTGTTTCTTCGGTGCGGGGATGAGGGGGATGGCGGGTTCGCCCTTGTGCTGGCATCGTTGGCGCTCCCTGTGTTGACTACTAGCATCTCGGATTGCTCGACGACGGCGGTATCCAGGGCAAATTCTACACCCTTGGGCGACCGCTGTCTGGCGTCCGGGCTCTGTGCCACATCATTGTGGAGATTCTGGTCTGTTGCGTGTGGTGCCAGCTCAAAGGTTGGTGCAACCGAGTTCGCTGAGCCAGCGGGTACGGGAGCCTGCGTCCCAAAGTAGTTGTCGGCGTCTGGAATATTGGTTTCGGGCAGCTTTATGCGCTTCCGCGCACCCTCTGCCAGCTCTTGGCGCGGGGTCATGAAGACATTGCTGATCGAGTTGGATTCTGGTGATGGTGAGTGTGGTTTGCCGCACCTGTGTCCGCTGTCGCTGCTGGTGCTGCCAACCCCACCCCCGCTATCCAACGCCAGCCCACGAAACCGGTGTGCAACCCTGGTGCGGGGACTCGCGCTGCCGTCGTCAATCGGAGAATGGAGGTCAAAGGTGAATTGTGTCGTCGGAAAGTCGTCGACAAGAAGCTGGTTGCGCTTCCGCTTAGGCGTCGAAAAGGGCGAGTCAGCCATGGCTGCTGCCGCTGCTGCTTGCTGCTTGCTGGCTATGATGGCTGGGTGACGGATACGGATGCGGATGTCAAATTTGGCTGTGATCCGCTCTGCAGGGCAGGCTGCAGGGACTGGGGCAGTGAGCTAGTGGGTGTTGTGAACTTGCAATGGACTCAGGGCTCCACTAAACCGCGACGCATTACAGAAGGACAGAACAGGCGTGAAATAAATATGTTTCTCCCAAGAAGGGGGGGACCAAGCAAAGAAGGTCAAAGTCAAAGAAAGACCACGTTACAGCGACGTTGTTGGAGCAAAGCCCGGTGGCCGCGTGGTCGGGTCTCCTTTGACGAGAGGTATGGAAGGTTGTGCCGAAGAATGAATGCACGATTGTGTTGGTCGTCGGTTGAATCGCAGCGAGGCGAGGCGGGCACTGGCGGGGCTTCTTAGGTCGAATCTGAACCCACGTCAAGAGCCCCACTCTGCCTCCACCGATCGATCATGCCCCTCTTCTTCAACCTTGTGTGTGCCCCTCTCTGCCCGTTTGCAACACTGTCTCAGCCTACGTAGCTACATCGGGAATTCGTCAACTGGTGCCACCGTTCGGCGCACCAGACACGTGGGCGTTGTGCAACGTGCCACAGGAGGGTTTTTAGACTACAATTAATTGTTTCAACGAAAATGGTGCCCGAAACCAAGGCTCACTGGTTTGTTATCCCCGCTGCCTGTCGAGCCTCTTTTTTGTGGCTGTCAAAACCAACCTCTCTTAACATTAGATCCCCTCTTTGTCAGGGGAGGGTTGACCATTGCCAGTGTGGTGCCCAATTGGTGCCCATGTTGCCCGCTGGCGCCCCGTCTTGTTGTCAACAGCTCCTTGGTTTGCCTGACCACTTGATCTGTCAATCAGCAAACCCCAAAAGCCGTCCTTCCATATCATCCCAACCTTGGAGGCTCGGGCCAAAGAAAGGGTGGCGCTTTACGTGCAGGCCCGAATGAATCTGCATCGCACACTCATTGACTGTCTGGTTGACGTCCTTCATCAACCAGCACATTGTGGAATGACAAGGGGTTCAAGGCTTCTCACCGTGTCTTTTTAAAGATATGAACGGCACTGACACTTCGTATGTAATTAGGCCAGTACTGTGGCGTGTAAATATCTTTAAGCACTGGGCAGAATGGCCCCTTTCTTTGGCCCGCGCCTCGGTAGCAATCGAGGTTCTAGACGCAACCACGGTTGTTAACACGTGAGTCAAGCCCAATTTGGGTAGCAATAACTTGGCTTAGTAGGTAGTCAAGACAGCCTCAGACCAAAAAAACGCTTTGTGCCTGAAACGCTAAACCATAAAGACATTCGACATAATCACAGCTTGTGACAGTCCAACTGTCGAGTGTGGTGGTACGGGGTGTGTTTATAGGACGAATTACAGCTCGACAACCACTCAAGCCGCTAACGGCATATTGCTCGCCCAGCCAATTCTATCTGAGCCTTGGTGAAGGTCATTTGACGTACTCAAAGGGGCAAGGCATTTGTTTCAATACGCATCATCTGCTGTTCTGAAACTGCGTTCTTTGATAAGGTAGAGGAATGTATGTATTATGGATCGTATAGAGCTCCTAGAACTTTAGTTTGAGCCTTTAGTACAGTCATATTTATACTTATGATCGTAACTGCTTTCCTGGGTTATATTTTTCTCTGCGGGCAAATGAGTTGATGAGGTGGTACAGTTTTTACTTATTACTGGTTGAGAAAAAAGAACTCTTAGTTTGTTTAGGTAGGTAGTGTGTTGTTATGCATGGCATTTTCTATGAAGCGCATTCAAACAAAGGAGGGATTTTTTGTCTGGTCTTCGGGAAGGTAGGTAAGTATCTAAGGTAGGTAGCAAGCGGAAGGGACACAAAAGCGCCCCTTTCTTGCTTTCCTTACTCAATTCATTTGACATAGATGCTTTATCTACCGAACCAGCTGCAGCATGGGCTTGAGGCGAGTACCATGATGGGGGAGAGTGACGTCAAGAATGACCGTAATTTTCAACCGGCGGGATTGTTGCTCGTGTAGTTTGTACCTTGAAACTTGCTTGTAATAAATGAGGTGCGACTAACGTTTTGGGCCCATGACAGTATCTGTGTCGAAAAAACTCAAGTGAGGGAACTGGGAGCCTACTAGTTCTACTACTTGTATGTTAGATGAATACTAGTAGTTTCAGTTTTCATAGTAGCGCCTCGGAACCGTATTAGCTGCACAGGGGAGTGGGAAGCAGCGCGAGCTGGCTATGCAGCGTATACTGCATCTTTGCCATCTGCTCCGCGAGAGAGGACTCAGAGCAGCAAGGGGGACCAGTGCACCAACCGAGCATCAGTGATGGTGACCCTAAAACCAGCTCCGAGTACCTCGCCATGGAAGCAATCATCACCAAGAAAATGTCTTGTTCATTTCCAACTCTTACCCATCTTTGTGCGTATGACTAACTGACCCAACCTCGTCGTGTCTTTATCTGTGAAACAGACGAACAAGATCCTGTATTGACGCTACACAGGCGTTTCAGAAAAAATGGAAGTGACTCCAAGTCTTCTCTAACTAAGATGGGTTCGGGTCCAAGAACAAGTAGGTATATAATCGACCCTTGTCTCCCTATTCTTCTGCTGCTGCTTCTCGTCCTTCACACTCAACCAAACCAGTGGCCTCAATTCAACACAACAATACTGCAAAACCTCACACAACTTGAACAACAACAATTCTAACTCCAGCTCACTTCCCCATTCCCAACGAGCCAAGTCACCTTAGCCCTGGCCAGCATGTGTGGCTTTGCAGCAAGCATCTTCCTCTTACTATTGGTATTTGGAACCATCTTTGTCGACGCTGCAAACTGCGCCAACCTTGACATTGGACTTCCCGTCCTGGCGGCGATGTCCCTCGCTACTCTTGGTCTGGAGGCTACCTCCACTCACGAGGCTCCCCCTCTTAGCACCAGCGAGACGAATTATTATAACTTCCCAGCTTGTCATTGGAGACCCTTCGTATTCACCGATGCCGTGGAAGGTGTTTGTTGCAAACCAGGCTGCGGGGAGTGTGCCGACATAAGTTGCGTGGAGAAAGGCTGCTACTATGGGCATGATGAGGCTTGGAGTTCGTGGTCGAATTTTACCATCGTATGTTCCACAGTTCAGCTGCACTACAAGTAACGGAGAGGGTTTACACTAACGCCTTAAAGTACACACAGTGCTGCCGGTTATACGTCGGCAAAGGTGAAGATGGAAGAATACAACAGCTTAAGAGGAGGGACCCGAGGGCCAACCACTGGGGGTTCGTCGACGTTCCCTTTCGGAAATGGGTGAAAGAAAACGAAGCGTAAGGCAAGCCAGTACTTCATAGGTTATGAAAGATGGAGTGGTAGCGGGATGGAGGGGATGGAGAGGGCTCGGGGATGATGGCATGGGGGACTCGGAGACATGGTACGAAGGCAGGAACCTGTGCACATTGTGCCTGTGACACATCATCAGTAAGCGCTTGGACGCAGGAATTTACAGCGACGCTTTATTTTTTTGGCATCTTTGGTAGGCAGCAGCACTATGTTACTCACCTGGACCAAAAGGCGCTGTGATTCCTTGATGTTGTTCCATGTGCGTGCTACTGCATGTACGGATACCAGTAGTGCCAATAATCACCACGTTCGTGTGGCGTCGGCCAGCCGCCGATGGCAGTTACCTACCCGGCATCTGTGCACCTTGGTAGGTACCTTCCTACTTTGGGTAGTTATAGTAGCTCACTTAGTGGCAACATCTCTCGGATCTTTGCGTAGCAGACCACTTGGTCAGTGGTATCACGATTTGATTTGAGTAGCGGCGAGGACAGGTTCTCAATCAAATATTCAAGCCAGGGAGTCCACACCTTCTGGACGTGAATGCCCAGCCCTCGTAATTTTTTTCATTATGGTATTTTTCTCAGTTGAATACCTGGCCGTGGTGATACAGGGTAAAGAGAAGTTCGAGCGTGTCGATGGCTTCCTCGAGTAGTACTTTGCGGGGTATGATGGGTGGGTCTGGAGAGTTGAGGTGGGTTCCAGAGACATATCTTGTGCTCGTAGATGCTGAGAACTCAAGACTTCCAGTTGATGGCGAGGTGATCGCCGAGGTTGGAGGTTCGGCAGACAGTCAACCTCTTGTGGCTGTTCAGATAGGCCATGGTCATGCCCGGGTCGATTATCCCCCATTTTCATATCGAACGATGGCGACGACAGCTGGGAGAAATGCTCGGACAGGGCTTCCGTTAGAGGCGTGTCTTCCTCTCACGTCGTTGGGCCCGGGCGGATTAACACCTGGGGTTGTCAAAAGGGGACTATCCGGACGTCCAGTGTGAAAATGATGCGCAGCATGAGATCCACAATCCTCGGATACACCAGTTGTGAATCCGCGCTCGCTGGAAGCGCCTGTTGTGTTGCCGTAGGGATAGGCGCTCGCCCTGGTAAAGCTGTCGGGGTTGAGTTTTCGAAGCTCGCGAATGATGGAGAGCATCTCGAACTCGGATCTGATGCGCCGAGGGGTGCAGACAGCTAGCTGCCCAGCGATAAACTAGGTAAATATGTCGTAGTCGCCTCCGCGCAGTTCCTCATGCTCAGATGGGGTCATATCCTCCTCAACCACCCGATCTTGGTCTATTTTCATTCAGGAAAGAAGAAATTCGACGCGAATGGCGTGTTTCTCTCCCAATAAATACGCGCCCGCGGGACATTAGGGGACATTCTGTGAAAAGGGGGGTGGGAGGCGAGAGTGGTTGGTTCTATTGGGTGAAGAGTAGACGACTTTGTTTCCTATTCTGGATTTCGATAGCTTATACTTCTGTAGCTTATGTGACAAGGGCGGCAAAGGATTAGTGTCACTCGTTTGAATAAGGAGGTTGGGCATGGACACTGAATTATTGTCTAATGCACGCCCGTACGGCTAAGTCTTGTTGTCAGCAGAAACTCGTGCAGCCGTCTTTGATACGACCTGCAACTCACCAGGACCAGACGATCCCAGCCAGGGCAGCCATTCTCATTTATATTGTTTGAGAGTGGTTATAGCCTTATAGCGAATATTAAAGCCGGCCTCTTCACCGAGAATAGCAAGCTCGGTGCCAATCAACAACTCCCGAGTCTACGGTTCTTGCTCTCAACCTGGTAGCAAGGGGGGACGTGGCAATGTACGCAGGGCACGCACGCCATGCGGGCGGCACCGAAAATAGTTCACCACTCCGCTACGAAGGAGACCAAATCCCCTGGTCACGAAAGGAAGGAAGTCGTAGACCTGTTAGACGATTGGAGATAAGAGGTATGCCGTTCTGGGAACCCACTTAGATACCCTCAATATGGTAAGCGTGACGATGCCGCCCACAGCTTTCTGGTCCCCTTGGTCAATACGCCTCGAATCGAGCCCGCCGATTTTTCCATCACCAAAAGCGATTTCACACCTCGCGGCTCCATCATTTAAGCCTCATTTTAGGAGGCTTGCCGTTTTCCGGACAATTTTTCTATTCACTACAACGTTGCAGACCAAAGTTACGCCGTGCTCGTTGCTCTCCTTCTCTTTTCCTCTACGGGAGGCGGTCAAGCGCTGCAGCAGCCAGCCCTCACAGCCGGCTCGACGTAAGTTGCACCGCCCCCGGCTTCTCAGGTACGTATTGGCTCCGACCGCCGACTGCAGCAAGACACTCACCTGGATAGACTCATCACTTTGAGGTGTAAGGCAGCGGATACCTTCTCGAGGAAGGTTGTTAACTTGAGCAAATTTACTAACACATTGCGCGCCAAGCGTGGAGGTCAACAAAAGAAAACCTCGTGTATCAGTCAAAACCTACGTTCCATCTATGGGCCTGGGAGAATCATCCCCAGCCAGCCCACCCCGTCCGCCGGCATCGTAGCCTAGAGCACGCGCAGAATCCTCACGCATTCTAGCATGCTCATAGCTCGAACCATGCCTGGAGCCTTGCCCTCCTCAGGGCCCCAGCCTTGACCGGCTTCGGACTTATCCATGGCAGTCCACCCACAATTCACACCTCCCCCCACCCCCCCTGCCTGCCTAGCTTCGAAAGTGTGATGATGGGATGCGTGGAGTGCCCACATCTCCATTTGTGCCTCCACACCCACCATGTAGCTTCAGGATGCACGAGCTGGAGTCGTCAAAATTCCGCGAGCAGTTCGGAGGTCCCTCCCACCACCAAGAAGGATTTGCCATGGATGGTGATTCCCACCATCCCCACGACATCAACGCCAACCATAAGTCTTGTGGCTGTTTCCCTTTGGCTTGTTACGTCCGGGCTCGTCGCGCACTGCTGAGAGCGCCCGATTCACAGCTCTTAATGTCTTCGCTATCGGTGTAAGAGGAATTTGGCGGTAAGTGATGAGGGCTCGACCGGTTGGGATATATTGTGACGGTCTGTCAAATCGAACGAGAAATTCGGAGGGGATGACAGCCGTATGTAAATAGAGGCTTCGTGCGTCCGTGGCAGGAGGGCTAAAAGATGAACGTTTTGGGCTCCTACTTAGCAAGATAAACAATAAATAGATTTTGCAATTGCAGTGATACCTTAATGTAGGTCTCTTGGGATGGCTTTATCACATCTGAATAGGACGGGGCTTCCTCCGTCGCGCGTATATCTTGTTGGCGCCGCCGTTGTTGAGCGAGGGCGATCAGAACAGCTGCGATGTCCGGGACTTCCACTTCATTTGATGGTTGGAGATGGCATTGTATCTTGTGTCGAAGATGGGTAATAGGCGGATTGACTTTATTGCAAGTTGAAATCTTGATGGACATATTGCGACGCGATCCCAGAGTCTCGAGGTCGAGATAGGCAAGAACGGGAGTGGCCGAACCAGATGAGGAGGACGAGAAAACACCTTCGGGACGGAGTGTGGCGACAATGTGCTGATCGAAGCGGAAGGGTAAATCGACCCTGAAGGGCGGATTCTATTAATTAGCGCGATACATTACAGGACATCGGTGGCACTTGCTCAAAGCGGCAGATGTTATACTCTTCAAGGAGATGTCGAACCGCCGAAATCTTAAACTCGGTCGTGCTCATAGAAAGCAGATCATCTGCTGTTGTATGAATGGCTGCCTCCGTCTGCTGAGGGCTGCCTGCTGCCTTGCTATCAGTGTAGCCGCTTTGGTTGGCGTCGCCCGACCTTCCTCTTCGCCCCAAACCTGATTTCTCCTCCTGTTGTGGTCCCAGATATCGGCAGCCCAGAAGCTCTGAGTGTTGAGATGTCCAGTGCAACGGCGGGATATATAAACGATCTCGGTTGTATTTTCGCATGACTCCATTGATCGATGATAGCTCAGGCAGTTGACTAATGGTCCGAGATACCGAACAGGACGGTACGGAGGAATTGGGCGTGGAGAGGCGAGGAAGCTTCGACCGGGGGTTTGGAAGAGCATCGTCGGCCGTCCGCTTCTGCTTGGACTTTGGTGCTTGCAATGGGGCAGAAAGAGATCCAGGCACTTGGAATTGCCGTAAAGCAGACACCGTCATTTTCGGCGGTTGAATGCAAGGAATGTGTGTTGCTTACTTGCTGGGTCTCTTAAGGAGAGCCCAGCCCTATTCTAGTATATATATATATCTTATTTAGTTTTAATATATATTAAAGATATATAAGTTAAAACTTTAATAAATAAGTAGTTAATGTTAGTAATAACTAGTTGTAGTAGGGATATTTATGAAGGTTGAGGCAGGTATAAGCTGATTGGCCGAGCTTGACGAGGGTTGACTCGCTCGACCCTTTGGAGCAGGGTTAGGGTCTGAATCCTTGTTGATTTGGACCCTTGTTGAGCTAAGTCCTATTGTGGCTACGTCTGCGCCAAGCGTCGAAAGCGGCCTGCTAGCCGGAAGCTACTCCTTCACGCAAAAGGAGCTAGTGGTGATAACTAGTGGTACGAATATGACCCGGATCCCGGACTGTCCCTAATGATAGTTCTGCAACCCGGTGAACACTTCCTGGAACGCACGCCCTGGAATCACCGTGGAATAGAATCCTTGCAGAACCCAGCGTCAACCAAGATTGCCAGAACCAAGGCCCAGAGCGAATTGTCCGACCCCTTTGTCGACTCAAATTTCCTCCCCTTATGTTGCGCAACCACACTTTAATTCGCTCAGCAAGGCTCCGAGAGCCACCGAGGTGGTCTCGACGGCCTGGAACGCATTAACCGCCGCCACAAGCCCTCAGCCGCATTGTCAATAGCCAATACAAACCCAGACCGGCCACGCCCTCCCTGCAGAGATCTAATAAAGGCGTCCTTCCTCCCGCCCCCTAAAACCGCAACACCTGATTCCCCATGTCAATCTCTGTTCCTTTATTTTCTCGCGCCAGCGCGTCCTTTCTCTCACATCCTTTGTCTTCTTTCCGGTGCAGGCGAAAACTCAACTATTTTGATCTACGGAATATTCATTGCTCATCTTGAATATCACCCGACCAAGCAACCATGGGAAACGAACACCCCCCTTTTCAACAGGGACACCTCTTCAATACCACCACGCCTGCCCCCGGCGATGCTCCGCCGCCAAGCTACAACAATGCCGGGCAACCACTGCCCATGCCTCAACAGCCCGGCGTCACCCATCAACAACAATTCCAACCGGGCCAAGTCCCTTACCCAACGCCGAACCCACAATTCCAACCGGGCCAAGTTCCATACCCAACCCAGAACCCACAATTCCAGGGCGGCTTTGTCTCGCCCCAGCCGACAGGCTACGCCATAGCTCCGACGTCCCCCATCCCACAGCAGCAGCAGCAGCAGCAGCAGCAGCCTGTCTACATGATGCCCTCGGGACAGCCGAACGGCCAGCCTATGTACATCATGGCTCAGGGGGGGCAGCAGCCCATGTATATTGTGCAGCAGGACTCGAAGGCGCCGGGGCCGCAGGTTATGCATACAACTACAGTGGTGCATACTAAGGGGAGCAGCGGTGCCGGGACGGCGGCGGCTGCTGGTGCTGCTGGTGCTGCGGGCGGGTTCTGTGGTGGGTGCTGCGGGGCATGTGCGGCTTGTTGTTGTTGTTGCACTGTTATGTAATTAGAAGGGTATTCATTACGGTGTGGAGGGGAGTGGCTAATGTGCACTTTGTCGTTCTTTCAGATTAAGTATGCGGGGTTGGGTTTTGACGCGTGTGTTGCACGATGCAAGGGATGGCAGTAGGGGCCTACTGCTCACCTAATCGCTTGGGATGGGAGAGGGCTTGATTAATTTACAGGGATAATATAACAGATATACGACTTGATATTTAGCTAGCTACCTTGTGCGGACAATTCGGAAGACTTGAATGGACTGGCACGCGTTTCTCTTGCTCAAATATATTTGAGCCTTCTTGTTATCCCTTTCTTCTCTAGCACTCTTGGTGAAAAACAGGAACCCATCGGGACAAGTACTGACTTTCAAATCTGGGATCTGGATGAGACGCGTAAGCTCACATCGATAGGTGTGGTGGGAATGGGAGATAGGAGCGGCATTTTTCACTAGGCCAAGAACTGAGGATGACACCGGCCTAATCTGTCCGCACCACGGGGATAACTGCCTGGTTACATTGACGTTGTATATAAAGACAACAACTGCCTTAGCACCTCTCAATCGCCCGTCGACTTCATGTTCATTCTTTTCTTCGAGCACGTCGTCAAGTTCAAAACACGAACCATCACACCACACCAACCATGCCGCAACTGAAGATCCTCATCAGCGGCGCTGGCACTGCTAGCAACGCGAGAAAAGGCCTTTGACCGACTTTGGTAGCCGATTCTTCCGCCAGACAAGTTCCACGTCTCGCCTTAGGTTACTAGAATAGCGTCAAACGGAACCACTTCTCGTCCCTGCCATGAGTTGTAATTACTGTCTCCGAAAGATGGTGGGGAGAAGGTTCTATAGTAACCACGCCTGGAGGGCGGCGAAGGAAAAGTTGTCACTGCTCAAAATATCCACCCAAATCTATAAAACCCGATCACTATGGTGTTCAACGCGGGTCTCAAGTTGCCGTAATGTCTATCGGGTGGCCTCAGTTACGACGACAGTTCCGCCCACTTGGAGAACAATGAAGAGGGGAAAGGGTCTACCTAGAGCTGCAAAGACGATGATAGATGCCAAGGCCGTGGCGGATAGGGCGACATCGACAATTCAGGCGCCGGCAGCGTGGGAGGTGAACATAATTCCCAACATGAAAGCGAAGAGGGTGACACAATCTGGTTCGGCAGTACTATCGAAGAAGACAGCCTCAGCATTTTTGACTGCAGCAGTGACAGCAAGGATGATTTGAACAAGGGAGATGAAATTACCCAAAACGAAATAGACTCCGAAATTAATAAGCGTGCTGTGGGCGATCCCTGGATTCCTAAACTGAGCAACCAACTTGCCAGCCTTGACGTTCGGGCTAGGCGTCGACCAAGTCTCATCTCTCCAAGCCGTGACGGCCGACGCACGCGTTGTCATAGCCGACCCGCAAATCAACCCGGACTTGTTCTTCGCTCTGTGGGTGGGTTGGAGGCGGTACTAACGGCGCCATCACGTCGGCCATCGTCAGGATGCACCCGCCCACCCACCAACCTTGGCATCGCGGACTTCACCTTCGCGCTGAGCAGCACCGCATCCACCGCACCCGGCCCGGACCCAACTATCACGAACATGGATGCCTTCTGAAAGGGCTTCAACGCGGGCGGCTACCTCCGAGCGAACGGAATCCGCCCAAGTAACACCTCTTCCACGATGCAAGTCCAGATGCAAATGCCAAGCATGCCCCCCGCCGAAACAACCACCTTCATCTCTTATTGGTGATATCGAAAATACGGCATTTTGGATTTTGTGGGTCTGCAACTATGTGATAAACGCTGCAGTGCCGGCTGGGAGCCAAGCTGACTCACTAAGAGTATAGTCTAGATGTTGAAACCGTATAACATTTGTTGCTTGGAAAGAAATCTGTACTGTTTCCGCACTGCTCAATTTATTCGTTTCGACAGGCGGTCACCCTTGAAACCAATTATCGTCATCCCACTCGAATCCTCCACCCGATACAATGTCGCCTTCAAACGTTAGGAAATTGTCCCAATTGATAAATTCAGTTCCGTCAGGTACTTCCTCCACCGATCATCGGGAATAACCTCCTTTTCCGTGTTCACATTGCACTCATACACCGCCTGGTCCGGGTCACCTCCAGCAACAGCGAGCATATTGCCTTTGTAACCTGCTTTGTATTCGTCTTTAATGTTGATGATGTTCAGATTAGCCATCTCGATAGAGCGCTGTAGCGGTGTGCGCCCAAACGAGATCTGGCTTACGGTCTCGTTGACTGGTGATCCTGCCGCCAGGAGTAACCGTACCATCTCCACGCTCCGGTTCGAGATGGCGTGGTATAGGGGCCCATGAGCTAACGACTGTTACCGCCCTGTGTTTCCTATAACGTGACCGCTCTGTGAGAGGATCGATAATTACCATTGAGATGCGGTCGCCCTCTGCCAACATTACCCGGCTTATCCAATCCGGCTTGTAGCCGTGCTCGAGGAAATAGGAAAACGTATCCATGTTCCCTTCCACAATGGCATAGGTGATTGGAGATCCTCTGGAAAAACGAGCATCACGCCAAAATGGCTTTCCGTTCGAGAATTTTGAAGGGAAAAGGGATCGTATAAATTCTCCACGCTCTAATTATGCGAAGCTAGAGCGGCAAAATGCATGTCGTTGGTTGTGATAGAGAGGTTACTAGCAGCTGAAGGAGGTGCGGGCCGTTTTGCATGGCTGCCAAACCAATCGCGGTAGTCTCCAGGGCGTTTGGTGGACTTTGGCCTGGCCGGTTGGAAAGAAGTTGTCGAACCACCGTCTGATTCTTCAACGCCACCGCCGCGCACAAGCATCCTGGATCGTATGTCTTCCGTCGAAAAACCTTTTCAATCATGCGCAGTCTGTTCGACGAAACTGTTGCCTCGAGTCCTGTCATCCCGAAATCGTTCTTGGCGGTCAACCTTGCGCTATGTTTGGGGAGGAGCTTGACTAGAGACCATCGTTTGGATAGGATCGCTTCAACAACTTCTTCGCCGTCCATCTTGGCACCACTCCTAAGAAGTGTTTCCATAAAGTCCAATCTTTGTTGAAATTCATCTGGATCATCATCGGAAATCATCGACAAGGCGGTATTGAGAGCGGGTTCCCCGTTGATGCCACCCTCGTTAGGGTCGGCACCAGCGTTCAATAACGGAGGCCTGTCAATAACGCGGAGAGTACATCATCGAGGCCGCGATAGGCTGCCAACATGACCTCCCCCCAATGCAACCTCGCACCGGCCACGATTAGGGTGATCCCACATCCGTTTTGATAGGTATTTAGCGACAGTCGAAGCGGGGTTATTTGTCCAGATCGCATCATCGTGACTCCAAATAACGAGTCCCAACTAAAGTACCCATCCAAATGTCGTTCAAAGCTTGCCTCGTCCAATTCCGCACATGCATTCACATCAGCGTTGTTGCTGAGTAGAAGGTTAACCATATCTCTGTCGTCGTTGAAAGAAGCAATGTGCAACAGGGAGATATACTTTGACGACGGCGGGACAGAACATCCTAGACTTATAGTTCTAGTTGGAGAAG
The DNA here is from genome assembly GCA_027569635.1 of Lasiosphaeriaceae sp. G1095. NCBI lineage: Eukaryota > Fungi > Ascomycota > Sordariomycetes > Sordariales > Lasiosphaeriaceae > Lasiosphaeriaceae sp. G1095. The sequence continues at coordinate 19,957 of JAPDFK010000313.1, read as the reverse complement.
CAGCTGCCAAATTCTGGTGTGACGACCATTGTACGGCGGCATGCAATGCTGTCACTCCGAATTCATTCGCAGCACTAGCGTTCCGGGAGAGGTTCGATAGGTACCTCACTACCAGTAGTTGCCAGCGGCCGCCGCTGAGATGAAAACGTCGGCTGGAATGAAGGCCGCAGCAGATGATGATGGCTCGCAGGATGCGAGCGACCCCAGCACATACTGGACCAATTCGAGCGCCCTCTCACCGCCAGGGATCCCTTGGCCCTGGAAGCCAGTTGCTTGGCACAGAGCTGTCGCTTCATAAATCAGGCCCTCGGTGGACCTAAAGCCGAGGCGATGGGAGCTTCCCAGAGCTAGCTCAAGTGGTATTCTCTCCGAGAGCGCCTGAGCCGATTGGGCGATCCTTTCACACCCTTGATCTCGGAGGTCTTGACCTTGACACGGCAGTTTTTACGGCGTGCCTTGTGATCACGATCATGGAGCAACATCGTGAGAGCATCTGCCAGGACTACTTCATCATTGTCTCGCATCCTTCTTCAATCGGGGTAATTACCGGTGACCATGACCGGACTCCTGGCTTCGATTGCCTTGTAGTACCTCACGCATCATCCCCGAGCTTTCAGCCAAGTCAAGTCTCATTTTGGGCGGTTACAGGAAATCCTTGAGACAGAGAACACATCGTGCAAGGAAACCACTCTCTGCATCATCTTCAAGGCCCTTCTTGGTCGCCGCAGACATGGCCAAACTTTCATCGTCATCTAAAACTAGGAACTAGGAGGGAACTGGAAAGACGCCGGCGCATTTCAAGAGTTAAAACCATGCTTGAATCCTGGTCCAGCCAGACGGAAGTTTTGTTTAAGATTCTGGTCATTAGCAACACCGGAACTGGGAAGCCTGTGTCTGACTCGGGCCTTGGTACCGCTCGTGTGGTGGATCGAATGGCAGAGCTGGGGCAAGCGTTCCAAGATAACCACAAATCATTAGCACTACAAACGACTTCAAAAAGCTAATATTTGATAGCATCCGTCTGCTAGATTCAGGACAATGTATCGCAATTCTTGAGAAGAATTGGCTCTCGGCTTTCGTTGGTCTCGACAAACGCAACATCCCTCTTCTGAAGGCGTTGATCAAATCCTCATAGACCTGATACCAAGTGCAGTTCCCAAATCACTTCAGCCGTCGGTTCAATGTGGCCTAGTCTGGATCATCTCCGCCACTCGACCGTTAACGTTCTCCGAATTTGCGGCGGTCTTAGTACAGGATTTACAAGGCGATAGCGCCCACCTTTCATTCCACCCCGCCCCCATCGTCGCAGGCATGTCTAACAGCCGGCCCCAGCCTTCAAGTTAGCTAGGTAGTCGAAAAAAACTGACTTCTTCTTCCCCCCATACACACTCGGCAAGAAAAATCCCCAAGTTACGCACAACCTGATCAGCAGCACTTTGGAAGAATATACTCGTGATAAATTTTTAGAAAGCCAATGAGCACGAGAACGTGGGGAAACATGGTGTTTCCGGCAACCGAGTAACCGAACCATTCACAATGCTTGTTTCTGTATAATGGACATCCTGTCCATATATACATTGTATATGGAATGATTCCTATTGGCCAGACCCTGTGATATTTCATCTCTTTTCTCCGCCAAACACGTTACTGCCGACAACCATGTAGGCAACCAAGTCCTTCCAACTTCTTCCTTTTGTTTATTACCCCAGTAGACGAGAGTCGGCAAGCAAGAAAAGGAGGCGATAGGACGCCGGCAGTTACGATTCCGAGAGATGTTTCTGGGCCATGTTCTATACATAGACGCGTTCTCGGCAGCCATGCCGTACTTATAAAAGTGGCCAACCGAATGCGGGTCTCCCCACTCCCAGAGTCCCATGTTCTTACTTGGCTTCCCTTCTCCTTGCTTCGATCCTTTCTGCCCATCGACCAGTTCGTATTGCTAGACTGACACCTAACCCTGCGTACGAATCCCGCTCAAACCGCCAAGATGAAGTCCCTTATGTCGTCTCTTGGGCTCCTGGCTGCCTATATCACGTCCGCCCAGGCCGGTCTTCGCTTCCCGTGCTCGACCTTGACTGCCCAGCGGCTCGACCCCGCTGCCCAGCCTGGTGCCCTCCCGTCTGCTCATCTTCACATGATTGTGGGAGGCAATGCGTTCAACGCCACCATGTACGTTTCCAGAGCAGGATCTTGATCCTAACAAAGTAACAACTGCGCGAGCATCTCTACTGACAAACCGCGCTTGCTTGGTAGGGAGGGCGATGTCGCCTCGCGGGCTACTTGCACCACCTGCCAGATGGCAGAGGACTTTTCGAACTACTGGGTCGCCCACATGTACTTCAAAGACCCCAAGAACGGCTCCTACCACCGGGTCATGCCGCAGCCTGTCCAGCCTCTTTTGGGAGGCTCGCAGGGCGCCCAGGGTGGATTGACCGTCTACTACACCCAGTTTGACTTGTCAAAAGATAATCTCAAGCAACAGCCCGTCAAGGCATTCCCACCGGTAAGTTTTGTTGAATGCGCTCCCTTCCTATCGGGTGGAGGGGAGGCTGGTACTAATCCGTGACTTTTCCAACCTCCTAGGGCTTCCGTATGACGGTCGGCAGTCCCACCCAGACGAACAAGCAGCACGCCGGTCTGAGCTATCAGTGCATCCAAGGAGGCAACCGTGGCTCCTTGATTTCCACCTTCCCCACGACAAAGTGTAACGGCGGTATCTTTACCTCGCACCACTTCCCTCCGTAAGTGGAACAAACACAAGATCCCTCTCACCAAGCAGGGAACCCAAGTCCATCCATCCACGACAGATTACTAACGGTAGGGCGGCCACTATGAATTAGATGCTGGGACGGCAAGAACCTCGACAGCCCGGACCACCAGTCCCATATGTACAATACGGTCAACACCGAGTACTTCAATAATGCGCCTTCCTGCCCCTCGACCCATCCCGTCCGCATTCCCCAGGTCACCTTTGAGATCACCTGGGACACGACCAAGTTCAACGACCTCTGGAACCCGTCCACTGATGCCAACCCATTCGTCTGGTCCTTTGAGGGCACCGCCGCGGGCACCCACGCCGATTATATGTTTGGCTGGAAGGGCGACGCGCTCCAGCGTGCCATGGACAAGTCCGAGTGTTTCTATGATGGGTGCGGCTCTATCAAGAAGCAGGCCATGTCCGAGGCCAATAAGTGCACTGTCAAGGACTTTGTCAAGGAGAACATTGAAGGCTGTATGTGAACTCTTTTTTTCTTTTTTTTTTTTTTTTTTTTTTTTTTTCCTTTTACTTTTCCCTTCTCCCTTTTATCTTTTTATCTTTACTTCTTTTCGCCTTTTTTTTTCTTTTCCTCCTTCCACCCTCCTTTTTTCATTTATCTCCCGAGTCTCCAAGTTGAGCTACTACCTACATGCCTTACTAACTGGACCTACGTCTTTAACCCACACATACCCTCATCCCATCTCTTATCCTAAAATAACTTTCCCCAATGCTATATAACTGTTATAGACACGAAATAAAATGCTAACTTGTATTTGCTCAACAGGGCAAAAGTTCCTCCCGGGCATAGGCGGCGCTGGTATGACTGGCATGAAGGTGAAGAAGGCTTTTGCGGCTTGAAACTATTTACGAGTTACATACCTAGGTGCTTATTTAAGTCTCTTGAAATAAGGTTAAATTTAGCTACGCAGTTACTGTCACGGCAAGTGGAAATCGGCTAGCAACATGTTACGATTCTAATTGGAGGTCGCGAGGATGCTTCAGGCAGGCATGCGGGGAACCTTAGTGGCCCAGTCGGCTCAGTTGCGCTAGGCAACTGGGGCCACTGGGGCCGGACCACATCATATAAGCAACAAAGCCAAGCCCCCTTATGGGACCCGGCACGCAAGTAATACACATTCATTGCCTCATCTACTCTACAGTAAGGGCTATCCACCATTGTGGACCACCCCCGCTCAAGACCTTGCCGTTCTTATTTGATTCACCCCCACCCTTTGGAGTTCTGCCTTGCAGTCCAGGCACCTCACCAGTGCGTGGATTGTAACACGTAATAGGGGATAAGCATTAACGCTCAGCGTCCGCCCAATCGGACCGCTATGTTTTGGCCGGCTGTAGTTGGGCCACTGCCGGAACCCAGGCAACCAGGGTTCCCGCACGACTGCCTAAGGCATCCGGGATGCCTCCAGTCAAGATCGTAACATTACGCTCTTTGCCACTTCCAGGACCCTTGTTAGTCGACCGGAAATCGCCGGCGTGTTTTTACTTGGTGCAGTTAGTATTAGGTCTAGACTAGAACGATTTCCCGTCCTAGGGCAAGAAAATATATAAATATTAATAAATGTAAAAGTTCTAGGCCTTTACTATGGAGAGAATAATGTTGTACATTGTGTCCAAAAAAGTTTGTTTTCCAACGCCATACCCTGCGTTGTTGATCAAGTAATTGAGGCCTTTACTATATTAAATATGCTGGGCCTCAGTGAAGGACCAAAACTAGGCCTGGGGACGAAATTTGGATTACAAACTAGGCTGGGACTTTAAGACTGGAATTGCCCAAAGGCTGGGTAACTAAAAGTAGTTCTTTAAAGAGCTGCTTAGAAGCTCTAGGTTTTATGCTGGCAGAAAAAGGTACGTACCTCTTGCCGGTAGAAAAAACATATACCTTTGAAGCGAACCAAAGAATCTGACTGCAGCGTCATGTACGAACTCCTGATGTCGGGGTACGCACTAAAGGGCTCCGGGACTGCCGTTTTATTCCCTTGTATATGGATCCTCTGTGGCAGTAAGTGGGCTTCCGGTGTTGTCTGCAAGGCTGTCAAAGACTACACCTGGATATCGACTTTTGCGCCAGTCAAGGTCCAAGTGGGCGGGCCATTCCTAGCCTACCTAGGTAATTACAGTCTGGCGTCCACTGTCGACATTCAAGGGCTAGACTAGCTATGGACACACTGACTTGGGGAGAAGTATGGCATTGGGGTCTCAAGGCCCACCATAGGGGATGTTTACCTTCTCATTGGAAGCTGATTTGATCGACGTCATGAATGAGGAGCGTAGGGGTGTGCAGCAGCTTGCCCTGTCCAAGGAAGGCAAGAATCTGCTCAGCCTTGCGACTTTCTGGGTGGCTTCTACTGTGGCGATCCTGACCATTATCAGCATTGCATTTGGCACTTCAGACTGTGTATAGTGTCAAGCAGTACAACTTGACCGTTGCTCAGACTTGTGCAGGAGACTGGGGCAGGAGCATCGCTGCCTCAGTACTGCACATGAGGCTGGAAATTCGGATTAGACTCTCAACGACTTTAAAAATGCAGGGGGAAACTTGAGTTAATTACAAGGTATTAATTGTTCAATACTAATACAAGTGTCAATACTGCATGTACTAGTACAAACTTCAGATGAAATAAAGACAGCTATCTGGTACTTGGTAACATCTCTTGTACCACTAAACCACGAAATCCTTAACCCGGGGATTAATCATATTTCGAACACAACAGCCCACTAATTTAGACTCAACCCAGAAGTCTTGAGCTGCTGGTGCGTGTGCATGACCTCTGCCCGAGGCACACTCCAATCTTCCAGGTTACCTCTTTGCTGCTTATTAATATCCATCCGGGGTTTGTTGTCACCGATGCTCCATAGTAGCGTCGACACCCGCCTGCCTGTACGTCTGATGCGGAGTCGCCGCGCGGTCTATACGGCGTGAGGGGCATTACCTTTTTGAGCGACCAGCTCCCGGCCTTGGCGTTGGTTGCGTGGAGGTGGGCTCGGATGCTACCTTCCTGGCGGGTATTGCGAGCCACTGGCGACCTGACACTCGGCTTTCTCCGAAATTTTCGTGGTTGGAAATTTAAGGCTGGGTCCGCTGGCGGCATGAAGTAGAAAATACATGGCGGTAGTAAGGCCAGAAAAATATTGAAAATTAGGAAGAAAAACAAAAACCAAAAGAATAATACAAAGCACGTGGTCCAAAGAAGCCGTCACCGAACCATAACAATCGCAACCTAATTAAGGCAGCTGACAGCTTCGGTGAACGCGAAGAGGCCTGTGGCAAACAGAGATATGACAAGGTTTCTTACCTCGCGGTTCACCGAAGGCATGTGGATCAATATTTCTTGCCATCCAATACCTTATAATCAGGATCTATCTACTGCGTGAAATCCCCATTGTTTAAACCACATTAACAGGACGTGCAAATTTCGGACAGCTCTGTTCAATACCATACCTACTGTGCGGCCCAAAATAAATCGACCAAAGACATCAGCACTCGGGATATTGAGGTATCTTTGAGACATGCTCGGCCTCCCCCCACTTCAGGCCTTGGGCCTTCTACCCTCTGACAGCCTTGCACCGAATGACAGCTTCTCAACAGAAGACCCCGGGCATGAGAGGCTGGAATTTCAAAAATCTCTCAATATCAAGTCGACCCCAAGACGGGTCTCTTCGCCACTGACTTCTTTCGGGTATATGGACATGGAGAGGGCGGATCCCTTGGTTGTCGCCGCACAGCACAATCTTACCCAAAGCCCCCTTTGTCGCTTGCCTGAAGAGGTCCTTGTCAGCATCATGGAGTGTCTGGACCCCGTGGGCTTGTACTTTGTTCGTAAGACATGTCGGATATTTCTCCGGCTTTTTGGGTCTCGGCGTTTCCAGCGTCTTCACAGCGACCACCAAGGGTATTTCGGTCTTGGAGTTTGGCCCACCTAAACTATTCTGTCTCTTCCGGAATTCGACGATGTGGTGTCAGGCGTCTACAAGGACACGTATTGTTACGAGTGCAAGAAAGCACGCGAGGACCCTCAGTCAGAACGTTTGATATTGGAGTCCTTTAGCCATTGCGCAGCCTGTCGAGTCGACCACCCCACCATCTTGTTCTCAGGAGACCAGCGAGGGCAGCCAGCACATTTACGCAACTGTCTCGCCTATACAGGACATGTTAGCCTCTGTAGCCATGTAGCCATCGACTGGGCTAGAGCCCGAAAGATGCGCGATGAGGTGCTCCAAGGCAAAGCAGCCGAACACATCGTGTGCAAACATGAGGATCACGTGCCAAAATACCACTCTTCGAATCCTCATGAATGGAGTTTCAAGGTTCAGCAAAACGCATATCCTACCTTCAGCGTTGTAAGCAGGGATGATGGAGGTGTGGCCGCCATCCTTTCTCTCACCGCATATCTCGACCTATCCGAGTACGACGACGACAGACAGATCACGGCAGCTGATTTTCGTCGCCACATCCAGGACCTTCGCCGGGGAGCAGCCGAGTTCATCTCTCCAGAGTGCTATTCGGGCACTTTGCTGGAGCTGCGGTGCTTTGACCCCATATGGTGCCAATGTCTGCGGTATCCGGGCTCCAGGCAGCTGCCGGCATGGCCTGTTCCTGTTGATGGTATTTTCTCAGGCAGCAGCTGCCGCGCCAACGGCAAGAGAACCCTCAGACCCCTACTGTCGTCTGAGATGAGCAGAAAAATGATTGGGGGCCCATCAGTGGCGAATAATAATAATAATAACCAAACCAGGCGGTTTGGGTCTCATGCAGCCGTGAGGAAGCTGTATTCACGTCTTTCTAACAGCAACAGGATCGGCGTCGAATGCGAGACGTGTAACTTCTCCAGTCGGTGCCTGGAGGTTCGATACCAACGAATCATCAAGATTAGCGAGGGTACCCCAGCGGCGGGACAAGCACCAGCGCCCCGGAAGGAAGATAGCCGATATGGGTTCGAGCCACTGTCTGCAGAGCGCATCGCCCGCCGCAGACATGATGGCCAGCGCTGCGTCCCGTACGCTTGGTACGAAGCGCTCGACCCAGACTCGTATGACTTGACGGGCGATGAAGAATCTCGCAACGTCTATTGGTGCCGCCAGAGGAGGTGCAGGAATTATGCTGGCTACTTGAGAGAGAATATGCTGCTTGATAAGCTTCAGAACGCAACATGTGGTGCGGGGTGTAAATCGACGACAAGGTCTTTTGCTGGAGACGACGAGCATGGGAGTTGAACGAAAAGTCGGTACCAATGCGGGGGTGGTGTGAATGGCAGGGTCACCAACTCCCTAGGTGCTAATTAGTAGCAGTAATCAGACCACGAATTGCCAGGTGATCGATCATCTGGGCTGGAATTTGGTAGCGAAATAATTAGAATGATTTTTATGAGCTGCCAGTTTCAGCTTATCCAAGTTGGCAAATAACGTGATGTCCATCAGCCTTCGAGACGGATCTCGCCAAGATCATGTTGGCCAATCACTGCTTCGTGTGCACCCTTGGGGGGGGGGGGGTTTAATCGCCAACCCCCACTTCATTTCACCAAACAACAACTAGCTTGAATTCCGAAACCAATGCCAGTCACTCGGCACTCCCCAGAACAACGGTATTTTGCTCATAGTTTGCTCAAAAAAATATCATCAATTGATTTTCGTTCTAAGGTTTACTTTTAAATTCACCAAAAAGAAACCCGCAATTCCAGAAATTGAGGTAACTAATTATTTGCCCAGCAGTGCCTTCCCAGCGGGCAAAGGGTCGCCCCTTCCATGTCACCAAATCTGTGGTTTGATCATTTCAACCCACATGTCCAGTGACTCCAGTCTGTTCTTGCCATTTTGAAATCGCTCCTGCCAACCCACCCCTTCCCTCGCCAGGTATCTGCTCGATTTACTCCGTTGCATTTGGCAGCTGAAATTTTTCCATCTCAAACCTCTACTCTCCCACTGACAGACACAAAAAGAAACAACAATGGCCCAGCCACTCGCCGAAAGTGATGGCGGCCCGCCGCGCCCGCATGGCACCTCGATGTGGTCCATCCTGCAAGCGGGAATCGACGCAAACCCAGAGCGCACAGCACTCATCTCCATGTACCAAGCACCCAACCTTCTTTCCGGATTGGTCCGCCATGGCACCCCTATACACACACCTGCCGACGAGAGTGGGCCAGCCGAGATGCTCGCCTGGTCATACACCCAGATGCAGTGCGCAGCAACCCGCCTTGGCTCCATCCTCGATGACCACCTCGTCCCGCCTGAGTCGACCATCGCCAGCTTCATCCCGCACGGCGCCGAGTGGGCGCTCCTGCTATGGATTGCCGCGTTGAAATGCTACACCTACCAAGCCATCGAGCAATCTGGCCGCGAAGCCGACATCCGGTCGTACATGGCCCGCCTGAGAACTCCTATGCCTTTGATCATCGTCGTAGCAGACCAAGCAGCTGCCGTCGTTGTCGATGCCGCTCGAACCAACCACCCCTCCGCCAGCACCACCTTCTTCCTCGGCATCTGTCTCTCCTCCCTCTCCCAGCCGCGAGAATCATGGATCTCCCTCTCCGCCATTTCCGAACTTTCCTTCCATCCCATGCCTACTACCGTCACTCCCACCGACGACAATCCGTCCCGCATTGCGATTCGCTTCATGACTTCCGGCTCGTCAGGTAAAGCCCCGAAACTAGTCCCTCGTACCGTTCGAAACATGTGCGTGGGCGCGTCCAATGCGCCCCGCCGCCCGCCGCATATCCTGCCGCCCACCATGCTTCTCTTATCCGCCAACTTTGGCGTCATGGCGATCACCCTCCCCATCAACTTTTGGAGATCAGGCGCCACCGTGGTGATTCCCTCGCCGACGTTTTCAGTCGCAGCTGCCATGAGGGCCATTGATATCTGTCGGGTGAGTGTGCTTCCTGTGATGCGGAGCCAAGTCAGCCAGATGGTGGAGCATGATGACTTTGACCACGAGGTCGTGGGAAAGAATGTGAAAGGAGTGTATGCCGGTGGTGAGACGATCACTTCGGATTTTGCGAGGCGTTTGAGTGGGGCGTTTCAAGGTGCGGGCGTCATTCCGACGTATGGTATGACTGAAGGGATGGGCCTGTTGGGCTGGCCTGGTCCGCCGCCGGCCCAAGTCCCGGAGTGGAAGGGGATATTGAGCAGTGGAATGGCGGTGCCAGGAACAAGGGTAAGAGTTGTGGGGTTGGATGGCGCGGGTAGTAACGTGGTGAAGCGGGGAGAGATGGGAGAGTTGCATTTGAGCAGTGGGGCCATCAGTGAGAGCTATGGAGATGGGGTTATGAGTGCTGGCGAGAAGTGGTATAATGATCAGCAAGGGAAGTGGTTCAAGACCGGCGATGTGGCGGTGATGGATGCGGAGGGTTACGTTTACATTGTCGGCAGGGTGGGAGAGCTGATTAAGGGTGACATTGCGCCTTCCGTCATGGAGGCTTGTGTAGACGGGAAATTCAACGTCCAGGTATGCCATCTTTGTCTCTAAAGCTAAAGTGACGTGGGAGCTAACAGACAACTCAGACACAAGTGGTGTGTATTTCCGACCAGACACGAGGCGAGCTGCCGTATGCCATCCTTGAGCGATTTCCCGACGGCGTCACCGCAGAGGATGTCAAAGAGTTGGTCAGACAAGAAATGGGCTCATCATGCGAGCTTGGTGGTGTTGTTAGCCTCGGACAGCTGGACATGGACGCTTGGCCGGTATTGTGGACGGGGAAAATGCACAGGCTGGAACTGAAGCGGGCCTTGGTTGCGTACATGGCAAAGAAGTGATTGCGTCAACTTTGAACAAGAAGTGGTTTGAAGACTAGGTGGCGGCAATGTTGAACGATCTCTTTTCATGTTCAGATACAGTCTCTCTGGCAAAAAGGGGGGGGGGGGGATAAGGTTGGAAGGGGTAGGACTTGTACTGGCGCGAAGAAGTCGACTTGGACGTAGGTAAACATACCAAGGTACACATTGGTGGGTAAGTAATATAGCAAGGCAAGTTTTAATCTACCGAGGTTGGCATTGAATACGTGGAAGCTTCGTCTTCCACAACACACCGTAGGCCCACACAAAACACAAGACAGAGCGAGACGTAGGCTCTGAATAAAAGAATGCAATGCTATGATCATGCCACAATTCTAGAAGAAGGAGTCACCGACCTGACCGGTTGGTCAAAAACAAAGACCAAGTCATGAAAGGTAACGCGAATCGATTCTTCTGAACTAACTGGCTAAAAAGAAACCTCTGAGCAGAGGGGTGGGTTAACCACTTTTTAACATGGTGGCGAAGGAAAAGCAAAAGTTCAGTACTAATTATATTAATTAGACAAAGAAACGGGGCCCACACCCCTGAACCTCACAGTCAACAAACCCGTATTTTGACGTAAGTGGTTCCCTGTCCATCATCTCATTATTCGGTAAACTTATGTTTCGTCATAGCAGATTGAGTCGGCATGAGTGTTCGCCGCGGCCGCGGCCGTGCCAAGACCAGTGGTGGTGGCGACGGCGACGACGTCGAGCTGGGTGATAATAATAATAGGGGAGAGGACGGTCAGCCCGCGACGGAGAACCAACCCAACAAGCCGCCTGGTGGTGGGAGTCCGGGCGACGACGACAACGTCTTGAAACTGCCTGAGCCGGTTGCACAACCCACCCGTCAAGATTCATCCGTCACGACTTGAAGAAAGGCCCATCTCGAAACCTTAGACTAGACTCTTAAATCTCGGTACTCCCAATTCGGTTTAATTAGAGACAGCGACATCACAAAGGGCAAAATTGGAAACTGTAGCGCAAGGAACGCGCAATATGGGATATGAAGAATCTACACCAGTCATTATGGATGGATGGGGGTGGGAGAAGGGACAGGCAGGCATGCACCATTGAGCTATCAATTTGCACCTTTCTTCACTTGACACAGCCAACTTTTATTTCTCTCGGCAACATCCATGGGTCCCCCGTTCAATACAAAACGCAAGAGACTCTTGATAAAGCCTGACAAGGACATTTCAAACCCAGACAAATACCTGCCCCTCAAACTATTGATGATGGAAAACTTTGCTTTGACCCCTGACAAAAAGGAGATCTGGTGATCATTTGGAAGCTCAAAGGCAACGGGCCAGTCAAGCATATTCAGCTCGCTTCATAAGGTTTATGTTGAGGAGATTTATATTTTGAAATTACCATGAACCTACTCGACAAAAGCATAAACAACAAGCGTTCCGCGAATATGGAAAGTAAGATGATTTTAGCATTACAGGCGATGTGCGAGATGTTTATCAAGGCTTTCATTTCCCGAAATGTACCGATTTATTCTAAATATGTTTTCAGAAGACATTTGTTGGGAATTTCGAAACAGCACATCACAACCCAACCCCCCTCCTCAATAACTTCCGCCTCAGCTTCCACGTCGTTTTATTCCCCGCCTGCCTACCAACTTTCTTCAAAATGGCCGCGCCAACAACTCCATCTGAGATCTGGGCCTATATCCGGAAGGGTCACGGACATCATATTGCTCTAGCCTTTTTTACGGTGTTATACATCGTTATCAGCAGCATATTATTCCTATACGCCATCCTCGCCGAACTCGCCAGATTCAGCCAACCAAAACCAAGGACGCAAGATGGCTGTTGCTGGGTCCCGGACGAAGTGCGAACTGATGGGTGCTTGTTGATCACCTTCTACCTTCCGGTTCTTCTCGTCCCGGTAGTGGCGTGGCCAGCTCTCATCTGTCTCGGTGTGGTTCTCTGCTGTCTTCCGCATTGCATATATCGGCTCTTTAGGTACCACACGCCCGCGACTTGCTGCGGGATCAGAATCAATCGTCGTCGTCGTCGTCGTCGTCAGGATGCAGCTCGGGACATTGAGACGGGCAACAACGGTGACATAGGACAGGGCGACGGCCAGGCGAACGACCATGATCATGCCAACGCGCCAGCATCACCTCCAATTCCCCTCGACAATTTGAAGCAGCCTGAGACGGTTGCGCAACCTACTCGCCAACAAGATGTCTCAATTTTGGGTTGTTGAAAAAGAACCATCTCCCACATCAACCAAAGGAGTCTCGGAAATTCAGGCCCCAGCTCTTTCTAATTAAACTACTATTGCTATTAGATGCGGTATTAACATTAGATACGGCGAATACGTAGGCAAGGTGCAGAAGTTTTGGAAAGAAGCAGCATTGAAAACATGATATTTTGGGATCGTGGAGAGACTCCAGCGAAACGGAGGGGGGTACGGGGGCGGAGCGCTGCGGCAGTTGCCGTCTTGCACATGAGTTTTACCTCCATCTTTGTCGTCCTGGCCCTCGTTATGGAATTCTTGAGATTCAGACACCCCAGCGGGTCAGGTGCGCACCATAGCTGTTTCTGGATCCCGAAAATCTTCAGGACCGATGGGTGTTTGAGGGTCTTGTACCCGCTGGTATTGGTGGTCCCGCCGGTCATCTGGCCCATTTCTCTACCGCTCGCCTGCGTCGGGTGGCTTTTCTATTTCCTTTATCGGGATGCGCCCAAAGCAAAAAGGCATACAACACGGTTTCCTTTACGCGGACACACAAAAATCAAATGGAATTGTATACCTAGGGAAGGAAGGGAGAGCGTTTAGGGGCTTCTCGTCATATCCTAGCAGGAATAGGAGCTGACCTGATACCGGCGATTAAGGCCAGCACTGTGGCGATTATATTCTTTGGTATTGAGTAGAGTGCCCCTTTTCTTTTTAATCGCGCAATCATCCGCACGTCGACTTTTAAACGCCAGCGAAGAAGTGGATTGAAGACAGGGACTAGCATCACGGCAGCGGCAATCATCAGTGAACGACCTGAGCAGAGGATACGCATGTATAACAGCCAGTACACTCAATGTGCCTCTACGGTATCTACGTATTCATCGTGAAGAGTATGCTCCAGTTATGCCGCAGCCGCTCTCTCCTGCTGACCCAGTGACAAGGTTGGGCACTTCTTGGACCGCAGGTTTTCTTGTGCAGGTTTCGTCAGTTAGGTGTTTGAACGCAATGACTTCCTCTTCGGCCGGCTTCCTCATAATCTTTCCCGGTTTCCTCGCCGTTAATTATGATATCGGACTTCTGTGGCTTTGACTCAGTCACGGCCTCTTGGATTGCCAAGTAAGCCAGCCCTCTGTCATCCCAACGTCCCAACATCATGAGACTTCACTCTCGCCTCTCCCTCCCATTTAATTAATCAAACGCCCGAGATCGGATTCTCATAAAATAGAAAATAGCCTCTCTCTCGTCTCCTCAAACCACTCATGCTTTATAATCCAAGCCATTCCGACTCGCATGAAAAGCGGATGCTCAACTTCTCCCCCCGATATCTCCACCATAGCGAGGCAGTACCAGTGCCGGTCCTCGTCCGAGCCGCCATAGGAGAGAACAGGAACGCACCATAACTGGGCCAAGTTATCCCTGTCCTGGTTGTCGGCAATGTACCAGCCGATTGGGACCACCCCAGAGTCCAAATCGAAGAGGTTCTGGGAGCCCCTGAACGCCAGGGACGATGATGGTTTAAAACAACAACCCCTTAGATCCTCCTCACGCATCGCCGGATACGCTTTCTTCAGCGGCCCCACGGCCGTCAGCCTTGATCCGACCTCGACCTGGCCAAAGGGGTTCCGCGGGTGCATGTGGTCCCCTTGGAGGGCGACGTCGACGTTGACGATGTGGAGGTGGGTGTCGTCGACACCTTGTAAAAGGATCTGGCGCACCGCGAACGTGCAAGGGCCCGGAAGCGACGCCCAGGACCACGACGGCGCCCTGTACTCGCGCAGGTCGGGCATGCTCTTGGTCGAGTCGACGGCCGACCACAGGAGGCCCCGCGCCAAGTCGCTTCGCCAGAGCCCGGCGACGAACTGTTCTCCGACTATGGCACGCTGCAGCGTCGACGCCATTCCGGAGATTGCCGGGAAAATGTCTGATTTCACGGTGAGGCCGCACTTGGTGTAGTCGGTCACCAAGTTGTACCATGCGTCGTGCAGTTTTTCAAGGCCGGCGCGTGTCCCAATGTCTAAAGAGTCGGGATGTGGCGTCGTCATTATACCACTGCACTCGTCAGAAGGAGGAGGGCTGCAATAGTACCTCTTCAGCCCCAGAAAGGCACTCTGGAGTTCCATTTCCTCTGGAGACAAGCGTCTGCCGGCTGGGGCACCCTCGGGCACGCACTCGGACGCGTGAGCGGATCGGCACAGCCAGCTCATCTGCGCGTCAGAAAACATGAGCAGCCGCGGAGGGAGGATGCGCTCTTGCATTACCCAGGCTCGCTGCCACAGAGGCGGGCGGTGTCGGAGGTACTGCTGAGTCTCCTCGGATGGGTCCCAGGCGAACACTGGATGGATAAAGCCGGTCAACATATCTACCTCTGTGTCACTACATGTATTTCCTTCTTCGTTTTCGATAGCCTCATCATTTGTGTTGGTGTCGTCAAGTCTCGGAAAGGAGACTGAAACTGGACAGGGAGTCAGGAATTGTGGGTTGCGGTTGCAGAACATGCCGTGGTCCCCGCCGGCCGCCGACACTGCCGAGATGGTGAAGAACGAGTTGGAGTAATACTGCCCCATCTTGGCAGCCTCGATTGACCAGTCCTCTGCCGAGTCTTGTACAATACACAGCGAGTCGATCCACAGGTACCGCACCGACAGTTTGCGGACGACAGTGACTGCGTCCCGGAAAGTCTGAGAGAGTTCGCGCAACGAGATGCCATCTCGTCTTTGTTGCATGGTAGACGTCGTCGTGGTGATGACTCGCGACCGTCCCCAGACGTGGCTCAACGTGACGTACGGCCCGTGCCGGTCGAGCCCGTTTACCAAGCGGATCTCCCCCTCCTGGCCCCCTTCGCCACCACTCCGACGACAACTTCCGACATCCAGTACTCTAGCAGGAAGCAGCGGGCTTGGTTTTGTTGAGATGGCACACAGAGGGTGCGACTTCAGACACGTCCTTAACCACATGCTGGCCAGAAGAAAATTCTCATCGCAGCCCGTGTTCCATAATAGCTGGGGAGATCCCGCTGCTGCTGCCTTTGCATGCAAGACATCAGACAGCGACAACAAACCACCACCCCCTGCCAGCCACGACTTGCTCTCGCTGCCGCAATCATAATACCGCACAAAGGCCAGCGAAGCTTTGATATCCCGCAGGCCAGTCCTCGCCACCACGTAAAGCTCGCGCTCCCGCGTCGTCGTGCCGCTGCCCTGACGCGACTCCTTCTCGCGGTGCGGATACCACCGCACCTCGATGGGCCCATCGTGGTAGTCGTGCGGCGAACCAACCTGCAGTCCAGTACGCTCGAGCGCGCGGAGGAACTGCACGCAGAGATGGCAGCCGCCTGACGTTGCGGCGGCGGCGGCGGCGGCCGATGTCTCGAGAAGAACCCTGGCACTTGGGGAGTGCTGGTAGGCGTAGAAGCGGCCGGTTGTGTCTGACGGCTGTTGCTGCTGTTGCTCTTCTTGTGCGGAGAAATTCGACAGTTCGTACAAGTGCTCCGGCTGGGGTTCCGTCTGGATGGGTGATGCCAAAAAGTTGATATTGGAGCATTTGGCACACAGCATTGTTACTACTATTACAGCCCGTAACGTTTCGACTCGGGTAGTATGTAAGGTAAGTATATAATTAAAATAAAGCCCAAATTCGCGTGGTACCTAGGTATGCAGTGTGGAACCTTCACCCGTTTCGTCTCCTCACAGATTGAGGTCTGGGTGGAAGGAGCGGGGTCTTGTGCTACCAAGCCATGCACTCACGTCTCATGTACTAGCTATGGTTGGTCGGTTCATCGGGGTGGCTTGATAAAGGATTTTCAGCCAAGGCCATTTCTTCATAAAAATGACGTGCCAGTTATTCATTCACCGGAGCAAAACCTCTTTCACCTCGGCCCTCGCAACCAAAAAATCCATAACCCTCACATACGCCACGCCCAATCTCGTCACCAACGCCGCCCCAGGGTCGTCGTTGGCTTCAACGATTAAAACTGCCATATCGGGCTCCAGTCCGAGGCTGTTGTTCACGGGCGTGGCGTCTGGCTCGACCCAGTTCAGATTGGAAGAGAGCTGCGTCTCTTTACTAAGTCAGTCGGCGAGAGGGTCACATGGCAGTGGGCTCGCTCCGCTGCAGGAGCAATGGCATCTTGGGCTTGCCGCCGTCTAGCCAGCTGACATGGATTAGCCTGATCTTTGCCGTCCCGAGAGGGAACCCGTGGTTGCCGTCCCGAGAGGGAACCCGTGGTTGCCGTTGTCCGAGGCCCCATCGGCGACGACGCCGAGGTTGAAGATGGTGTCGCGCGGGGTGGGGAAGTCTTTGTTCTGCCATAGCGAAAGCGCGTTAGCGAGGACCCGTTGGCCGTGCCACTTTGAAATGTCAATGTCGAGAGCGAGGCCGCGGAGTCTTAGTATACGTGTAGGCGGGGGAGCCGCGCCGTCAACGCGGAAAAAGTGCTACTACTACTACTACTACCTGGAAGTTGGAAACTCCCGTCAGATTCTTGGTTGTGCACCTCTAGCCTCGGGAGAGTCAGCTCGCCCAGGGTGGGAAAGTCGGGCCTATTGAGCCACGAGCTCGAGCTCCAGTTCTGATATGTCACGGCCCCCGAGAATGCCAGCCACGACCATGCAGGCCAGCCTGAGTTGCCGCTGACACTAGGCGGCGCCGTGGGCGGTACTATCCTTTGCAAACCGACGACCCGATAGCAGCAGGCGAGGGAATTTCTCCGACGACAAGGGGAAGGCGTGCAGGAACTTGACATCGTACATCTCTGCAAACAGCGCCTCAAGGCCCCAAAACGCCCTGTCTGTCGCCGGCGAAGGACAAATTGCGTGCTGTATACATGTGCACAATGTCCCGTAGAGCTTCAGTTAGGCCTGTAGTGCCAGTCCTCCTCCTCCTCCTGCCCGAGGCAAGGGGGAGGTCGTAATTATTCGGCCCCCTTGTCGCTCAGTTGATAATTTATAAATTTACGTCATCAATGAAGATGAACTGGACGGGCACGCAAATAAGGCCGCGGAGACGGTGAGTTTGTAAAACGTCCAAACACACACCCAGCCAGCGCTGATTCAAAGCCATATTGTTGTAATACCTTATTCTAGCTCTCCTGACTCGAAACTGTTCGGCTGTGGGGGGCAGCATCCTGGCGCCGGGATGAGCCGGGTATAACCTCGCTGCGACCGGACCAGATCTGATCCACATACTGGCCAAACCTGATAGGTGGACACTACACCCGGGCTCTCCCAAGGTATTCTGGCATGACGGGAAATATAAAGATGAACTATTCTCGCCGTCCTCGGGTCGGCAGCAGCCTGGGCGGCCGCTCCAAACGTATCCCCGGTCTCAACTAAACCCAAGCCGAGACCTGGACGCCATCCATATAATTGCACACCGTCATGAGCTGATCGCGCCAATGCAAAAGGGCAATATTCGACTCTTAATAAACACAATGGGCCTGCTTCATCGATGAGACGCAATAAAGACTCCCCAGACACTTGTCGCCATCTCTCGCGTCTGTGGTTGCACAACGAAGTCGATTGCTGGAAGTTGCCTTAATTATCTGTCTGCCTTGCAGGACCCAGTCGGATGTGGGACCTCGTCGGATGTGGAACCTCGTCGGATGTGGAACCTCGTCGGATGTGGAACCTCGTCGGATGCGGGACCTCGTCGGAAGAATGGAATGTAATTCGGGCGCCGTACGGACCTATCTTGCGACTAGGCACCTTGGTAAATATTTCGACTCTGTTTGCTTGCCAACTTGCCTCTCCTCATCCACCCCTTTCACCTCATGCCGCTCCACCAGCAACGAACGCGTACCCACTGACACAGCGGATACGTACGTCATGGCTTGTTCCAAGAATTTTATTGGAGCGCGATGCCCCACGTGAGCGTGGGCATGTGGCCACTGAGAACTGTTGTGGACCCGCCAATAACCGATGCGTAAATGGGGGAATGCTCGCAGGAACACCGCCAATTGGAATGCATGTAATATTAAACAAACGGAACAAGAAACGCAGTTTTCCCTCCAGAGATGGATTTGCGATTTTGGACGTTTCTGGTCAGGGTGTAAAGAGCAGAGTAAGACATTTATTGAATGGGAACATGGGTTGTGCTCTCGCCTTTTGTCAGGTGTCAATGATGGAAGAGCGAGTTGACGGATCCCGCAAAGAATTGGGTCTACCAAATGCCGAACGACCCCTGCCAGTGACAGATTCTTCGGTTGGCCCTAGACCCACGCTGTTTGCAACAGTTGTTACAGCACCCACTCCTCCCACCCACTCTGAGTATAAATCTTCACCGTCCCCGGCATTTTTCTCCCGCGACATCTCGGTCGACGAGTGATCATTATGAAGTTGTTTGATACACGAGACCGCAACTTTCCAGACAAATATTCGCCAAAATGGCCATGCTTGCTGCTCCCATGACCGCCACGCCGCGCGCTGCTCTCCTCCACACCAGGTCAGCCGCCATCTCCACCACTCTTCGTCCTCCTGTCCACGTCGCTTTGCAATTCCAGCAGGTTCTAGGCCTCTTGTTCCAAAATATATGCTCTACCGCTCGGGATATTGGGACTACTCTCTTTATTGCGAGCAAGATTATCGCCTTCAATATTTTGCTTGTCGTCAGCGCCCTCACCACACGGGGGCTGGGGTTTACTTGGACGCTTTGGGATAGCAGACAATCCCGCCACCTCAGAAAGAAGCTGGAACTCGAATTTTTTACCTTGATCCTAGGACCAGGCGGCAACTCGTTGCTGTTGCTGCTCTTTTGGCCTGGGTGGCTCATTTTGGTCATTGCTCTCTCCATATTATTCTTGAAATGACCTGGACGAAACAAGGTACGCGAGACATGGCATGATTTCTTGTGAGCCAAGAAGCTCACACGAAATACTCAGACAATGGCGGACGAATCTCAAAAATAAATTTGATACCGCCATTGCCCAATCCATCACAAGTGTCCTATCACAACGGGGCAGAGACAGAGGGGAAGCCGAATTGCACGACTGCGAATAAGCGGTCAAATACACCGCGACTGGCAAATCGGCAAAAGACCACAGCAGAATGATCCTCAACGGACAGTCTAGGATGCGTCGCCAAGGCCGCACATCATGCTGCGGGGGGGGGGGGGGGGGGGGGGGGGGGGGGGGGGGGGGGGGGGGGGGGGGGGGGGGGGGGGGGGGGGGGGGGGGGGGGGGGGGGGGGGGGGGGGGGGGGGGGGGGGGGGGGGGGGGGGGGGG
>JAPDFK010000312.1:0-54505 GCA_027569635.1 Lasiosphaeriaceae sp. G1095 | reverse complement strand
GCGCAGGGGGTTTTTTTTTGAATATTACCGTGGCAATTTGGGGTACCAACCCACCCACAAACACGGTCGCCATAGGCCTTAAAAATGTTATTAATCTCAAATTATAATACCTAGGTACACTATTTTTTTTTTTAATTAATAAAAAACCCACCCACCCCCCCCCCACAACCCCCCAACACAACCCCCCCCCCCCCCCCCCCCCCGGTACCATCACCAAACTTCTTGACACCTCTTCTGGACGTCTTGCTTTCAACGATTATAGGCATCTGCGATTACACGTATAGAAACCAGCAAAAGACAGCTTAATGAGACATTGAAGGTTCAGTATTATCAGAAAGGACTGTATGTCAATGCCCAAGAAGATGGAGATGAGACTAGCTCATGTAAATGCTAATGGTAGTAGCTCGCCCGGCGTGCTTGCTGTTTCTATTCTACTATGATCCGCTCATATTATGCCATGGGGCCCGCCCATGAGGTTCATAACACAGGACCAGTCTGTTTTTGTCTCCCTCCGCACAGCAGAGCCGGAGAAAATCCATCAATCCCACCATATCCCCGCCTCAGAATCCTTAATGAGTAGTTCTAGAGGCTGTACCACCAGTGCGTCTAACCGGAGCTTGCGCAGTGGTGGACGTGGTTCTATGCGCAGTGGTGGATGTGGTTCTGTGCGCAGTCTGGGCAGCGCCAGTGTCGGCAACCTGCGTCTTCTTTGCGACGACAACCAGACCACGGGGCGGCACGAAGTTTGTGACAGGGACGGTGTGCTTGGCCTTGGGCACTTTGGGCAGAGCCGCCACCGTGGCGTGCGTGCTGGCAGCAGTCCTGCCCTTGCTCTTAGGAACGGCCTTGCGTCCGGACTTGGTCACCTTCATCGGCCTGCCCGAGATGCTGTACAGCTTCTTGGCGTCCTTGCGCTTCGTCTGACGTCCCGAAGACGTGGTGACGACTGGACGTTGGGAGATTTGTTGTCAGTATACTGTTATGAAGGCTGGGTGGATCATGCGATAGTGGGGAAATGTAAGTTTTCAGTGACTTACTTTGTGCTTGATACGCCGCGTGCGTGGCAGCGTCGTAGCGGTATCTTGCCACCACCCTCCCATACTCATACCGGGGCGAGGCTTCAGTGGAATTGGCTCTGCGGGACTGGAGAGCGTTCCAAGTGTGGCTAATGACGTAGTCATTTCCCATCTTGGACCGGCATGAGAGAGCCTGTGCTGGGGCCACTACGCAGTGCGCGTGGATAGGCCTGTTATTGTCGCTGGGCTTGGCATAAACCTAAGGAATAGTGAGCATGTTTTCTGGGTTCAGGGCCTGTGATGGGTAAGAAATACCTCGGCATCCCCAGCTTGGGGCCCCCCACTCAAGCCGACCGAGTAGTAACCCAGATCGGCATCTAAGTACATAGACTGTGTTAGTGTCAAACCACAGTATTACATGATAAACGCTGATCCCATCTTACAAGCGGCATCCAGCACGTCCCAAGTATCAGGCAGGATCTTTCGGGTTGTGACGCCGACTGCATATGCAAAGCAGTTATAGACCTGGCTCTCTGTGCCGGGGAAGACGTTGTACTGAGCGGGGTCCGCGGCATCGAGGAAAGAGTCGGTCATAAACGTTGTGAAAGCGGGGTCAGCCATGATTGTAGATGGGCAGGTGGTTGGATGGAAGGAATGATTGAAGACAGAGAAGAACCGATCAACAGTTGACGAAGAAGGTGAGATTAAAAGATTACAGTCCGGCTGTTGATGAGAAGAATACTGATGTGATCTGACAATGCAATCATATCCAGACAGATCCCAAAAGCTTTATATGCAAGTTCAAGGCTGACTTCTGTAGGGAGTTGAGGTCCCCACACATGGGAATCCGGGAATAGACACGATCTCATCCGCAGCGGCAAGTTGTTG
Organism: Lasiosphaeriaceae sp. G1095; assembly: GCA_027569635.1. Classification (NCBI taxonomy): domain Eukaryota; kingdom Fungi; phylum Ascomycota; class Sordariomycetes; order Sordariales; family Lasiosphaeriaceae; species Lasiosphaeriaceae sp. G1095. The sequence continues at coordinate 52,601 of JAPDFK010000312.1, read as the reverse complement.
GTCTCATGATAGAGGCGGAGGCCATGTTTCCAGAGAACTAGCTTGACGCAGCTGTTGGTCGTCTAGAAACATCAACAAGACTGTAACTCAGGGCTAGGGACGGACATGCCGGTGGTGGGGCCAGCCATGCCATGAGACTCGAGGGAAAAAATAGCATCGATTGTGTCGTCGTGTAGACTGTGAGTTGAAACACGGTGCACATTTTGGAGGCACGATAGAGTTGCTTAGCGAAAGCGGTCCCATATCATTCAAGCCCCATAGCCCTAGTCGGCCACCGGGCTGGTGAAGGCGGGCAAAGGCGGGCAAAGGCGGGCAAAGGCGGGCAAAGGCGGGCGAAGGCGGGCGAAGGCGGTTGTTTCGCTGTGGACGTGTGGGTACTCTACCTCCAAATAGATGTACAGCTCCCGTTAAATGATGGCAATGGATATCCGAGCTGGGGCGCCCGGTTGGTGACTGTGCCAGTAGCCCGGTCAGCATGATTCCATGTCATACAAGGTGTGCCCCTTTTTTTCCGGCGGCAGTTGTCGTAGGGATGAACCAAGTCCGACGAGTCCGATAGCTATGTGGAGTAATCCTTCCTTTCCAGTAGCTCCATTTCGAGATGCAAAACCCATCAGTCCGGGTGTCTGTCTGATGTGCGTGTCTGATGTCTAAGGTAGGTAGTTATCTTGGCATTTTGGAAATGGCACATCGGCTCCATCATTGAGGATGAGCAGTCTCAAATCTCCCTTTTTTTTTTTTTTTTTTTTTTTTGTGAATTGCCCCTTTCATCCAATGATTGCTCCCCCTCCTCTGTTCTAGTCTACCTTAGGTAACTAATTATACCGTGGCAAGCATGGCTAAAACGAGACAATTATACATAATGAGCGCGTTGAAGGAGGATTGTCTCATGTTCAGTAAATGGCATGCTGCACAGATGGGAGCATTCAGCGAGGCGTCGCCGCCCCTTGAGCGGCGAACCCAATAGAATTAGAATGCCGCTTCACCTCCTTGGTATCTAATTGGCTGCCTCGCTACTGCCCAGATAGACCGAGCACCCACTCCTCCTACACGGAGATAAACGTAAAAGAAAGCCTCGTGTAACCCGTGCGGATCAGCATCCATGCGGCCCGGAATTCACTTGAGAACGGCATCATGGCTCAGGGGGCCAAATCCGCCAGGATCCAGGGAGACAGGAAACTCCGAATTCGGCAACAAGCCACAGCTACGGGCCGTGCACGTGACAACCCGCGATCGAAACGACTTTTTTTTAAAATTCTTTTTAGAGTGGTCTTACTCTCAACCTCAACCATTACTGGTCACGCTAACAGAACATCAAACGCCCTGCCAACACTGCCCCGTCACTCCACGTCGCGGGATTTCTTCCATTTTTCGGACGACTTATTATTAGACGTCGAAAGGTCATTTGGTTGGGACGGCCATCAAACTCAGCGACCATTTTCGGCATTCAGGTCAATATATTTACGGTGTCTTGCAGCCGCACCAGAGAAACAGCAATCATCTGTCCTGTTCTCTTCGTCTTTGATCTTGCAAAGATTAAGAATATCTCATACTCAAACTCTCTAGTTTCTCCATTCCTACCCAAGTGCCATTTTTCTGTCAAAAAATCATGGGCGGCTTCTTCAAGGATTGCGACCTCGAGCAACGGTTCTGCGCCAACTTTATCGGTTTCAACCCCGTGAATGGTCACTACTGTCTCGTGACTGACTGGGACCAACGGCGCACGATTACAGTGTCCACCTCCACCAAGCAGCACGAGGAGTTCTATCTCGAGACGTTAATGAAGCATATCGACACCCTTCCCGCTGACGCAACCTGGATACAAGTTTCGATCGACGGAAAGCTCGTGTCGTTATCTTCCGATGCCAGCAGAGACCAAACAAAGATCCCCTTCTATCCCTTGCTCACAGACTTTCCGCGGGGAGTTCCTACAGTTCGCCGTTGTGATCTCACCGAGCTTGATCGACTTGGACTTCAATCGGACCTCGTGACCTATGAATCACCCCCTGGCACAGTACACCGTGTTGTCTTCAAGTACTACACCAATGAGAGCAACATTGCTGGCTTCTGGCACGAGATCAACTGCAATCTGCGAATTCCGAAGCACCCACATATTGTCCCATTTGATCGCGCTGTTGTCGAGATCATTGGTGGCCAGGAAAAGGTCGTGGGCTTTACCACTCCTTTCATCGCAGGGGGCACTATATTAGACAATGAGACCCGAATCTTCAGGCTCAAGCATCTGAAACAGCTTACCCAGGTATGTCGCCTCTTGCCCCACGCTAGTACGCATCAATGTCAGGCGGCTAGCTGACCGCCATGATTTTGTGTTCCTACAGACCATCGACTACCTCAACCTTACCCTCGGAGTTGTTCACGGCGACATAACCGCGTGGAACCTTCTGATCGACCCGGCCACCGATGACCTCAAAGTCTTTGACTTCAACCTTGGCGCCAAGCTCGGCTGGGAAGGCGATAAAACCCACGGGTCGGCCTTTCGCTACCAGCCAGAGCGCAGCGATGTCAAGTTTGCTACCTTTACTCTCTACGAGATCATCACACGCGACTTCCAGTACCGCGACGAGGACAAACTTGAGGGCCTGGACTCGTCCGTCGTGCGAAAGCTGAAGACATGGGAGAAGGATGAAGACGTTGTCCTCGACAGTCCTGTGACAGAGTACCGAGATGTCCTCGAGGAATGGATCAAGACCCGCCAGGTGCTCGACAAACGGATCACCCACTACAAAAAGGCGAAACACCCCATCGACTGGTCATCAGTGCCTGAGTTCCCACTGGTTCACTTTGCCGGCGACATGTCTCGCCGGCCGTCACAGAATCGGTCTGAGATGATAAAAAGAGGTGAGCCCTTCCTCAGATGGCAGCGGCCACCGACCAGCCGCCTACCTCTACCAAGGGGTCAACGTCTCCTTGCCACGGGCGAGGTTGTTCCCGACAGGTCCATGACTGCCACACCACCGAGGACTGCCACACCACCAAGGACTGCCACACCACCGAGGACTGCCACACCATCAAGGACTGCCGTACCACCAAGGACTGCCACACCACCAAGAGCTGGCGCACCAGAAAGGTCAAGGTCTGGCACACCAGAAAAGCCGAAGAAGAGGTCGCTGTAAAGGATGGTTTGGTTCATATTAAGCGGACCTGATCCATAAAAAGAGAGGAAAATCCATGTAACTTCGTTCATGTTGCTGGCTGGCACAGAACTATGACAACCGGGGCTGGGACCCGGAGTGAATGCACAAAGTTTTCACATTCGCCTTCAAGCACCAATCTGCGTCCTGTAACTCTCGCTGCTATCATTGTGACGTTACTTCACAGCAACATACCTAGTACGTAGTAGTACAGAATGTGCCTAGAATTCGTGTTAATCAGGCTAAACAACTGTGAAGATAGTACCACGGGATTTAGCTACGTCTGGGAGACGAGTTAGTTTCCTTTTTCCTCACTTCTTTCTTTCTTCTATTCATGTTCTTTTGTTAGTGAATATTGTACGTTATGTAAGGTTACATGCTAGTCTAAGTTACACTTGGTCCAGGTGTGGCGCTAAAAGAGACGCTCGAGATATATATCTCGGGGGGGGGGGGGGACAACATGGCGGACAGGAAGGCCGACATCACAATCTTCGGCACAGCTCCTGTCAGTTATCGTTGCGGACTGGGTGGTTCGGGTCGTAAGTGTGGCACATCGTCTGTTCCTGTCATTGCTTCTAGCCTGAGTTTTGGTGAGTCGGTTCTCGTATTAGATTGTAATGGAACGAGAGGGGTAAAAAAGTTTCATTCTCATAATTAGGAAAGCTACCAATGCTAAGTCGCTGGGGAGAACACCTGGCAGTCGCAAAGCTTATGAAGGATTGAGATAATGATATTTCATTATGTGTTATCTCCCATGACTTCGCACGTCAACTGCCAACATGGAAATTTTAAAGAGTCAATATTGCCCCCCCAATGAGTCAGCTTGGCCGCGTGGCGCAAATGACCTCAAATGCGCCCAAACAAATGGATATAACTGTTCACCAAAATAAGACCAAAAACGCCACACACATCACCCCACGCTCTTTGACGCCACGTGCTATATATTATTCCTCGGGAGTAAACTTCTTATAAGCCTTAATCAACAGTCATATCTCTTCCACGACTGCATCGCTGAAATCTCCTTGTAAATGGTATTGATCTTTTGCGGCGATAAAATCAAGATATCGATAATATGATGGCGCTGGCATCCATGGCTTGGTTGCTGTGGCCTCATGGGATCCTTCACGGTCATCCCAACTACGCATCACCTTGGCGAGGCCTCCCGCTCTCCTCTCACACCACCACTCTGCTCACAGTCCCCACATCCTTCCTGGTCATGAACTAACAGGACACTTTCCTGGCACTCCTCTTTCATCTCATCAACCCCTTTCCTCACAGTTCCCGCGCCCCTCCTGGGCATGGGTTTATACGACACTCACCCTCTCATCTCATCCTCTCTGTCTACAGTCCCCACCCCCCCTCCTCACCGCGGGTTAATAGGACACATTCCCGGCACTCCCTCTCAACAGAAAAAGATCAAAGCCCTCGTAGCTTAACGGTAGAGCTTTGGACTCACAGAGAGGGGTGTACTGTATAATAAATATATTAGGCGCGAATCTGTGTGTGAGTATTCCAAGGGGTCCTAGTTCAGCTTCAGGCGAGGGCATTCGTTTTCGCCCTTTCCTGATTACTCTTTGCATTCCCGTGACGGCTTTTGAGGCCTTGGGCGCCGAAACTGTTCGCAAGCATCGGAATCAGCATCTTTGGAGTCCAAGAGGAGCCCAATCGGTCAGAGACATGACGGTGAACGTTTGTTTTTGAATTTACGTAAACGAAAATAGACATATTCTGTTTTGGGCCATCTTTGACATGTAGACCTGGCAACTCCTCTTTTTGACACAATCTCAGCTTTAATTACTGCGGAAATTAGAGCTTTCTCTATTTATCGAGCTAGATGGCGTTTGAATCCTTGAATGCTAAGAAGTCAACCAACGTCTCAACTTGATTTCATTAATTAATACGTGCTACCGAAGCCTTTTGGTAATAATGGGCTCTGCTGCGGTGGCCCGCACAGCCGAATGGGTTGGGTGGCATGTGATGATGAGCGGGTCTGGCATCGGGGCGACCCCAAGTATAGTGCTTGCGATTGCCGTAGCCGCCGCCTTGAGGGCGCTGCTGCGGCGTGAGCGCCTCGTGCGAGCCATACCTTCTGGTCGTGTTGGCAGAGTGGTGTGCCTAGAGAGCCGTCAGCGCCCAGCCCACCGGTGGCAGGGCTGGCGAGCACCAGGTTTGCCGTTGGGTGAGTTTCTTCCCCCCCCCACCCCCCCCAACTATTTACCTCTCCCTCGGTCTATCCACAGCGTATGAAGCACAAATCTCTGTAGCAAACCAAGCTTGAGGGATATGCTAGGCAAGAAGCATCTCGGATCCTTTGGGGTAGTCCGTACGATTCCTCGATCCGGTCTACCCGGAGTCCTGACAACCGCGAGGACGTGGCTACTCTTCTCCATGCCGGGCAGGTTAGTCACTTTGTTGGTGTCGCTTCCTTACACTCAAAAATGCCAACGCCCGAAACAGAGCCTCTCAACTGCCCTGTTGCGCACCTGCTGCTTCTGGATAATTACCTCCTGGCCGATAGACCTCGAAGCTGACGTCATATGCGACCCTCTTGTGCTCAATATCCTTCGGCATCGTCGAATCAAAGCCATTTAGGAATGCGTCAGTCATCATGCTCATGTCGGACCTCCAGCGTCTGCCAATGAAGTTGTCAACTGCTCGGCACCTGCCGAGCACACGCTGAACGGCGGGATGCCGATGACGATAAGGGTAACTAAAGCCATAATCATCCACGCCTTCACATTCCGGGCACCAGTCGCTAGAAGCGGTGGGTTCTGCCGGGTTTCGGCACGTTTGGATGCGTGTCTAAACATCTGGCAGAGGTCCTCTCAAAGCCAAGCCTTAGTCCCAGGGGAATTTAGGGGACATGTTCTGCGAGGCCCTGCTTTCCTCATGTATAGATAATTGGTAATGGTCCGCCCGACTCTTGCGTCCACTTGCTGAGGTCCGTGACGGAGGCGTAGTTGCCCCGTATGCCGTTGACTGGGTTGGGAAGGGCTGTCTCCGTCGGCCGTAGGCAGTGATCTTGGACTCAGCTCGAGACTGGCTAGCAATTCCTTTCTTTCCTTCAGACCTTAGACTCGCCCAGGAAGGGAATGCACTGAACTAGTGCCCGAGAGAGCCCTCTGAATCTTGATCCGAAATCTTTTCTGCTGAGGGAATGTCCTGGTTCGCCCCAAAACCCCCTCACCTCTCCTTTTCAGGGGGGTCAATACGAGTATCTTCCACTCGAAGTTGCAACATCAGCACCTTTTCATGTTCTGAAACAGGTTTTGGTTGGTGAGTGGGGCGGCCAACTCTCCACAAAATGCTCCCTTCAGTCCATGTGTGTCAGAATTAATCACAAGGTTGTTCCATGCTTGTTACGACAGCATTCTCTCACCGTCTGATTAGACTCTCGTATCCACCGCTATTGAGCGGGCCCGTTTCGGCCATCCAGGTACATGTAGTATGCTACTCGGCTGAATATCCATCAAATAACCTATCCACCTGGTGGTCGGGTGGCGCAATGGTAGCGCGTTACTTTTCCGGTGGCATGACTCGAGTCAGCATTCTCTGTATTAAGTCAATATTCTCAGTTTGGTAATTAATTAAACGTAATATCTCACGCATATTGTTCACCTTTAAGCCCTTGCCAGTCCTCTTTAACCTTTAAATTATTACGCAAGTTCTGAGTTCGAGTCCTAATTAGCTGGATCGACCTCATTCTTTTTACCCTTCTCCTTCTTGCCTTTGCATCTTAAATGGGATGTTCATTGAAGACGGTTTGGAGGCTCGTCTCGTAGTCGTTGATGCCTTTGTTTGCAGAGGAGGATGGAGAAGTGGGTTGAGTACTGTCATATTCACGTACATCTCAGATGCTGCAGCTGTGTGGAAGAAAGAGGCTCTCTGGAAAACCATAGAAGACACTCAAGGTATGTCAGAGGCCTGAGAGTTCCGCATCGAGTGTGCCTTGGGAATGGGCCCTGACTGGGCCGTCATATCAGGCAGTCGATTAGATATGCCTCGAAGACGTGATAAGATTTGAAAGATTGTGCTTCAGGTAGTCGAGGAACACTTGGCGACCGGGTATGCTTGCCTATGCTGGCCGATCTCTGGCTTTAAAGGAATTGTCAAGCTGCTGCGGGGACATGATAGTCAGCAGTGACATCGTATCAAGTACGAGGCCTTGATTTCGTGCGTCATCGAGTGGAGAAAAGAATAGAGACCTTGGGGGAAACCTGAGCTTCTCCGGGTTGACGACAGGCGTGATAACCCTTTTTTACCCCCATAATTAACTGGAACTGACCACTGCAATTCCTGGTGTGAGGTTGTAAAGCTCCAGCATATGTCGAGTGGCGGTGGGGCTAACGTCGGTGGTTTCCGTGAATGTCGAGACACTATCCTCGTCAGACATTCCAAGGAAGATAGGAATGGTGTTGGAATAAGAGTGACTTGTTCGGGGTTTGGCGGTAGCCTCAAGGCACCTGTCTTCCCGAGCGCCGGAAAGGTTTAGCTGGGGTCGACTGAGGTAAGAAGAGAGAGGCTAGGATTGGGGACGGGACAAAACGCTTCATGGCCTCGAACGATGACAAAGCCCAACGCCGAGCCGAGGTATGCCAGGCCAGTCTAGGAGTTCTAAAACTCCAGTGAAGAAGGAAGGGCAGCATGTTATCCAGCGAAAGAAATCCCTTCCTGCAGATGAATGTCTGGGAGGCTCATTCTTCCTTCTTCCTTCTTCTGCTGCGCGCGCGCGCGTGTGTGGGTGTTGTTCTTGTCGCTGATCTGTAACCAAATCGCGCTGGCTGCTGACAGGCTGGTCTGTCGCTACTGCCACTGCGGGATCCGTTGTTGCGGTAAGAGTCTTCGTCCCCCTCCTTGGTCGGCACTGCACCCTCTCGACCGGGTGGTGACTGTCGACGCCTTTGGGGGCAGAGGATGAAGCTGACCTATCGTTGCGCTCTGCCGCGAATCTGTCATGGCAAGCGGGCGCATTACTTTGGCCCTGAGGAACAGGAACGTAGAAATGAAAGGAAATAGACTGAAAGGTGCTGGATAGAGCTAAAGAGCGGTTTGATGCCGGGTTCAAAAGTCTCCTCAGACTGTAGAGGGAATCGATCTCAATGCCGTGTCGCCTGTTTCCAGACATAATTGTCACCGTGGCCAGGCTTTGGGTCTTATACTTTGCTTCTGTATTTAACTCCTGCGCCGTCGTTGCGGCTCTAGAAGATGAAAGACTTCACAACGGCGCGCGAGACGATCTCGACCTTTAAGCCTCCGGCTACCTTGCTCGGACTCGGGTAGCCTTATCATAGGTAGCGACCTTCGAGCGCAAGGTATCTAACCCAAAGCGCGTAGAGCAAACAACGAGGTTGTCGCGCGAAGCTTCAACGCAATATTCAAAGTCTGTATGTTCCTCCTCTTCCTTGGAAAGCATGGTTCCCTCTCGACTCAGATCTTGCCGCGCTGGCACCGCGGCGGCGGCGATTGGGTCTGGATCCTGGTGCGACTGTTGAATACCCTTTGCGATGGGAGAGGATTAAGAGTGTTCTCGGTTCCTAAAATGTTATCGCCTACGTTAACTGGTCCTTGCGATGTGAGAAGAGACACAGAGCAGCAGAGAAGAAACAAACACACTAACCAAGGCGAGCGCCAGATTATCGAGACCTGGCGAGTATGAGTATCGCCCGTAGACGAGCGCGCAACGTTGATGTGTCGGGTGACGTCAGTCTGGACTGACTCGGCAGGTCAATGCCAACAGGCTGGGATGCGCAAGTCTATTGCCGCCATACAAAGTCCATGTTTGTATGGCCTTCAAAGGACCTGGCCTTTGTCAAGAGTGGCGAGGATGGGTTTGATTCATTCTCCCGCGATCTCGTCTTGGGCTGAGCGGCAAGAGGAGGATTCTCCGCCGCGTTTGAAGGAAATGGCAGCGTGTAGGATTGAAGTTGTCGTGCCCCATCAACAACGAGATGTTCAGGCAATGGGACAACAAAGTCGAAGATGGCTGATATGTTCTGGGGCATGCAGATTATGTTTTGCGAGACGATATGCACAGCGAAATGCCAAGCCAGAGTTGGGACTGCCGTCTGAGTCTGCTGCCAGGATAGAAGCGCTGACCGGGGGACGGTTGAGGCAGAAAATACCCTCTGTATGGCCGCCAAACGTGTTGAGATTGCGTCCCCCGTCGTGATCGCGGATCGGACGACGCTGCCGGCAAAGAATGAAAGACGCTGCGGCTCGTAGGCAATGCAGAAGTCAAGAAATACGCGATAGGACATCGGAAACTGTACTATAGTGTTTCTTTTTGGCTGAAACCCGTAGGAATCTCCTGCTTTGAATCTAATTATTCACATCTCTCCAATCTCATTTGGCAGCCCTCGAAGGCTTGAAGCTTTTTGGGAGCCGCACGGCGCTCACGACACTGGAAGCGACATCCCGATGACTGGTAATTTGGGAACCACGGTTTGATATTTTGACGTCGACTGGCAGACATCCTTGTTGTTCTCGCAGGTGTGATCATGTCAGCAGTTGAGATAGAGTGACACGTGCAGGAAGGAGAGATACGGGAGAATGAGGATAAATGAGAGCGGCTGCTGTCAGTAACTGGTGTCTGCAGACAAAGCCTTCATCTCTGCCACGCCGTGAGAACTTGTGGATATATTTGCTCAGCGGAAATAGATTGCTTTGAGCATGAAGCTGGCCTCTGTTTTCTTGTAATGTTCCCTAGGATGTGCCGGATTTTGACAGTAAAGACGCCGCAGCAATAACAACGGCGACGACGAGGATGGGGGTGGCTGAAAGCAACTACAGAGTCATAACGACGATAAACATTGAACACGAGCAGCGACGGGCATCAGAAGCAACAAAAACGATCTCGAGAATCAATACAAACATCGACCCCAGGGGGCGACGGGGTGACAGCAACGACAGACAACAACAGCGGACAACAACAATGGACATTAACAGCAGCAGACATCACAAAGCACAAAAGGTATCACCATCTTCTTCTCCATGGCACCACTTATAGCGATGCTCACAGTGAAAAAAAAGCGTATTCAGGTAAACCTGAGGGTATCAAAAATTATGCCAGACAAAGCCCCGCGAAGGACCATGACGTCGGCCCCACACCACGATGTGCAATGTAGGCAGAACCGCCGAGAGCAAGGTTTTCATGATCTCTCTGCTCTCCGACAACCTTAGCATGAAGAAAAGAAAAAAGAAAAGAGGAGGAAGTTTGGGAAAGTGGCCGTTGTTTCATAGGCACTATGGTTGGTCCGTGCACAAGTGTACCCTTTTTGTGGTCCGTGGGTTCATTCCCTCTTTGATTGTCGTCTCGACAGACAGATTGCTGGGCGGAAGAGTTTCTCGGAAGAGTTTCTCGGAAGATGGTATCTCCGAGGGATTCCCTAACAGAACCGTTCCGGCTGGCCCCATGCTGAATGCTCTACAAGGCGGCTGCTTCCACGACCAAGCACTCCCAGGCCTCGACCACACAGGCACACAGGAGAGAGCTTGACATGCGCGCAATTTACCCATCTGAAGCAGCCTAGCGACGACCGTTTGGGCTCTCAGGCCGCAGACGTTGTAACCTGCCTCTCGATGCCTTCAAGGACTGTGGCCTGTCACAACGAGCCGCCGTATCCTGGGACATAAGGACCACAGTCCTCAGTTGCAACCATCCCTACACTAAGCTATATCCTTAAAATTCCCATCAGCCCGTCAAATTATGCTAACATACCTCGTCTGCAACACACAGAGAGCCATGAGGTAAAAGACCCGATAATCAGATCTGAGCCTCTCAAATCATCCTCTCCCATTCGATATAGAATGCCCTGCCATCTTACCCATCGCCTTCCAGGTTCTGGCCTTCGAGACGTAACTCAGCTCCGCCGCGCCCAAAACATGATGTCGAGAAAACACATGATTATCTTCCCAAAGCTACCGACGACTGCCGACTGCTACCCGCGCAGGGGGAGGGTTATTTCCCTTCTGATGCAGGAGATCACAGCATACACTCCTGGCTACAAGAGACCAAACGACCTCCACGCCCCAAAAGTTGCCCAGAAACAAATAAACAGTCCTGGCGCTGACAGCCGGTACCCTCTTCAACCACCCACCTCCATTCAGCAACCCATCGCTGTAGGGGATGGAACCGCTCTCGTGTAACACAGGCTCCCACCATGTCTCTCGATGAAATATACGGATTGTTACCAATAGATATATTAGCTAGCTGGAAAGAAGTAGTAGTACAAGTTCGGTAGGGAGGTGTACAACAGCGGGCGTTGAACGTGTGAGGGCTACAGACGTGCTTACACCCTCATATCTTTAGAACTGTCGCTTTCATAGTCGCTGGGGGCGCCGCGAAGTCAATGGACTGTCTTAGAAGTCGGGGAAATGCTAACAAGTCAGACTGGAAGACAACCAGAAGCGGTATGCTTGCGTGCGCCGCTGGGGCTGCGGGAAAGTCTGATGTCTACACGGTAAGTACACCAGGGACAAAGAGGCATTCTGATGCAAGGTCAGCGCGAGTGCCCCGTAGGCCAGCTAGTATGCTATCAACTACAGAGAGAGAGGGAGGGCGGCAATCAGAATGGAGAAGCTCATGCTCCTTTCCAGTCTCTTGACTTGAAGCTTTGCTGGAACATCATGAGACGAGGCTAGGAGTGGAGGTTTACAGAACCCACGAGAGGATATAGGGGCGATAATCTCTCCGAGCTGGAGCTTGACTGAAGAACAGCTGTCACTATAAAGGGGAGAAAGAACCGCGGAGCTGTCGAAGATGCCATCAAGACTGCCCAAAGCCTTGCTCTTTTTGTTTTCATGGGCCACGGGCGGGGGAAGAGGCGGAACCGGATACGCCGCGTTCTGCGGTTGGATTTTCGGGTTACAAGAAAAGGAAGTTACTTTTGACCCATCACCTTAACAGAATGAGCCGACGATTACCTATACTGCCTGAGCCCCCTGATCTACAGGCAGCCATGCCGCCGACAGTACTGCCACCTCTCCCACATGGACATGCACCTGTATCAACACAGAATGCGGCATGCTATCACAAAAATCGCGTTCATCTTCGAGACAAGGATCCCATAGAACAATCTGTCTACTTCTCAGAACTACGGTCCCAACAGGACCACGCTCTACTGAGGACCTAGATTCATATAGAAGACCTGGAGACAGGCCAAAAAACAGGGCATCCTTAACAAGTAGTGGCTTCCGGCCGTGAAAAAGCAGTACGGGTCTCTCGAAGAAAACAACTTCATTGAACTCGTTGAGAGACCGCGCGGCCTGGATTCATGTGTTGCCCGGAAAATGTGTGTTTGGTGAGGGCGTGGATCCTTTCTGCCCGAGTCGGATGGGGAGTCCTTAGAAATCAAGTACGAGACGGGCACATGAACGTTGCACACCGGCTACGCTGAAGCTGCAAGCACTGTCGGTGTCAAGACCTTCCTCGCCCTTACCCGTAGTCATGGACCCGGAATACTAAGGGACCATTATGACTTGAGACTGAGGAAAACACTCTACGCGGCAAGAATCAACCTTGATGTGAGCTGGCCACCGTGACTGGCCGAGGATGGCGAGTACATCAAAGCTTTGAGGCCGACGACCTTGGTGCCATTCCGGTATTCGAACCCCCACCCGGCATTTCGCAGCAATTACGACGTCGGCCTCGGCTTCGATTAAGAAACGCCGCCAGGTGTACGAAAAAAAGGCAAACAGCTTCACGGTGTAGTCGCACTTGGTACCAGGTGTCTTGGGAGTGCAGGGTTCCTTGACAGTAGCATGATCGTCTGCCGTGTGTGTGTGGCGCTTTGGAACTGAGTGGAGAGAAAGAAATTGATAGATTAGAATTGACTACGGGGGAAATGTCACGAGATATTTTTTCCGAGGCTGGACGAGTTAACAGCATATTTATTCCCGTCCTTCTTTATTACCTTTCTTAATTTAAATACTGGTATCTCACATGTAATAAAAGGTCAGATCAAAGGTGTTTCGTTTTGATCTCCAGCCAAAGCATGACATGCCGTTGATGTCAGCCGGCTGACAGCTGTATGGCAGCTGCTAGCGTCCCCCCTTTTGAACTTGGTTGGGAGACATTTGAGCTTAGGTAATTACTTCCCGTAGGCTGAGGACTGACTGATGATTTGATGATTTGATCAACATAAAAGCTATGCTTGGTGAATGCGAGATGGTCACCAGTGAAGCCAAACAAACGACCTTGCACAAAATTTGAAATACCAGCGAGGCCTTGGAGGCGGCGAGCGAGCTCCGTTAACTCTCAGGGAAGCAAATCCACTCCGTATTTGTAGATTTGCAGGTAGTTACTGAGATCTCACAGAGAGTCCATAGCCCCGTTTACATCCACCCGAGATACCCAAAGAATGCAGGCACTTCTTCACATATTTACAAGCCAGCACACAAAACCAAATATAGGAAGAAAAAGGAAATCTAATTAGGCTACCATTTACTAGCAGAAACGCCTATGAATAATAGACTAATATTATTCATGGTCTGAAAAAAAAAAACCCTGGGAGGTATCAGTAAAGCCCAAAAAAGACGCCGAAAAGTCCACTGTCCGGGCACCCCCAACACCTTGCTCCGAAAGAAAAAGAAAACGCTGAAGATAATACTTGTCCACCCATCCTTCCGCCAAATTCAGTGTGCTTTTCACAACCATCCCCTGAACTGTCCATCTCCACTCATGGCCAAGCCACGAGTGTCTGATATTAATTCGTGGATGAATTGCCCATTCTCACACCCCCAGCTAGATGCCTTCGACTGCACATGCCCTGACGATTCCCATCGCCCACAAGCTACTGGACGCGTGACTCAGCTGCACATGCCGTCCATCAATCCACAAAGGCCCGATTGCGAGCCGCAGACGCGCCCCGGCGTCGGATCTGTCCATGGGCTGCTGGCCTCCCTGCACCTCCGCGATCGCCTGACGCATGCTCACTCCCTCCCGCATGCCTTGCCGGTGCTCACCCACCGATCAGAGCACGGCCCGCCCGACCGCCCCCCCACACAGACGCTGCTGGCCTAGAACCAGTTTCGGAGCCGGCTCTCGGCCGCCCGCTGCGCCGCTGTTGGGTACGTCTGGTGGATTTCCACCAGCGACATGGACTGGCCGGCCAGGCGTTCCAGGCGGAACTGGTAGAACAGTCCGCCCACCCGGTTCGCCTTCTCTCGCTTTCCCGTGACCCGGTACAGGCCATCGTATCGAATGCCCACGGAGGGGCAGAAAGCATGGTTGTCACCAGCGCTGCGAAGGACGCGCACTGGACGACCAGTCTTCATAGACTTGATCAGCGACTTTGTCTTGTCGCTGGTATGAATAACCCGGGTGGCATCTAGGTTTTCAGCGCTGGAGTCAGCGCTAAAGTGGATGACATCTCCTTTATCCTCATCCATGCCCTGGTAAAGACTCGTTTTGCCCGAGATGATAATGGACCAGGCACCTTTCCGAACGCTGCCAGAGATGCCGCTGCCATATACGCCGTGGGCGCCGTGGAATAGGGCCGCTAGCTGGATCGGCCACCAGGCACCAGGCTCGAGGCCGTTATGGCCAAAGACATTGGCGTTCCGCTTCGTGTGGAAGTATCGTGGGTCAAGTTTATATGACACTCTGGTCGGTCCCCGCACAATGAGGACGCCATGCATAATTCCGTTGACGCCCCAGATTGGGTGGTTCGGAGGAGGATAATGCACGGTTGTGGTGCGGGCGTTGGATCGAGAAGCGGCCGAACCAAACGCAGCAGCAGAGCCGGAGACAGAACCAGAGCCCGCGGCGAGTCCAGAGTTAACGAACAATGTATCCGCATCATCCGCCACAAGCTCTTCTCCCCAGTTCTGGTCCTCGAACTTTGTATAGACACGGCCAGCTGCTTCTGCAATCTCCTCGGGGAAACGCCCAGTCTGCTCGGCCATCATCGGGAGCAGCCTGTCGAACTTTTGCGTGCGGAGCATGGGAGAGGGTCGAACCTCGTGCTCCATGTAGTGGAGAAAGGCGCGGACATCGGGGATGCGGCGATCGACCTCGTCCTGGGGTGAAACCTCGACAGGCCTTCTAGCCTTTACCACCAGCGTGGAGCATTGTCGGTACCCCTCGTCGATGGACAATGTCCAGGCATCAATTCCGTTGCTGGGAGTGGGTGCGGCCATCTTTTCGGGTTGGATAGAGTTGAATGGTATGAAGTATAGGTCTGGACACATTTAGTTAGTTTAATAGTATGAGAGTAATTCTCAAACAGGCAGACTCTTACCGAATATGATGTTGTAAGTTATCGATCGTGACTAGCTTATCACAGTTCGTCAGTATAAAGCCGTAACAAAACTGAGGTCGACAGGATTATTACCGGTTGCTTCGGCGCTGGGTTTGGCGGATGTTTATTGGTTAAGCCTTAGCCCGAGAATGATCGAGACTGGGATGGAACCGCAACTGAGAAGTTAGTTATGGAAATACCGAATAGTTCTCGGCAAAGGAATCTTACCGGTCGTTCGGTGCTCGTAGAGTAGACGAGATTGAGCGCGAATTCGCGGCGACGACGGCCTACACCCACACACGTAAGCATGAGATTTCAGAACTTCCAGGAGTGGAGACTAGAATAGTACCGGTAGTTTAGATGTGCTTCGTGAATGCGAGGAGTCGTCTTGAGATCGTGACGTGGTCTGGGTTTCCATCAGAGGTTAACGTCACCGGATCGAGATTTTCAGGCAGAGAGACATTACCAGGAGTTCGCAGCGCTTCGTTCAGAGCGAGTCAAGTCTGGATCCGGGACGTGGTCTAGACGTAGCGCAGTTAGCTTGGAGACCTCAAATGTAAGGGCAGGATAAGTTGGGCCGGCTACCAATAGACTGACGTCACATGGTGCTTGATTGAAGCAATGTTGAAAGCTGTTGACGGGAGGAAGCTGGAAAGGCCGCAAGGTGAGCTTAAATCCAGTGGGAGCGTGTGGGTCATCCTATCTCGCACGTATGATGGCGAGGCGAGGCCAGTGTTGTACAGAGGGAAGTTCCCACCGGCCGTTTGACAAGCTTAAAAGCTGCTGAAGAATGCGGGCCGTGCCTTCCCGCCAGATCGGGGTGACTGACTGGAGGCTGCACCGAGGAAGCTGGGACAGGCCGTGTGATGAGCCAAATGCCAGGGAGGGTGTGCGTTGTCGCTTTTCACCGCACTAAGTAGCCGCTCGAGGCGGTCGTTTGCCTTGTTGCGATGACGGAAGGCTCAAAGATGAGAGAGAAGCCCCGAGAAGTAAGAGCACGCCATCGACGCGCCATCCGGAGGAGGATGTTAGAAGCTGTGGAGGCCAGTGCCGTGTCGGGCCTGAACAAAGAGACTCAGGAAAGGTTGCTGTAAGGAGGAAGTGGGCACACGCCACGAGATTTCTTCAAATACGGCTGGAGTGCGATCGTGTCGCTCCTTCCTTCCTGCCATCGCCGCCCGCACGTGAGACTTTAGGATGGGCGAGTGAGGACGAAGACAATGCCCCGAGACCACTGGCGAAGTCGCGAATGTTGTGCAGGTATGATGATACTGGACTCGTGTCCCAAGCATATAAAACTGATGCTTTCGAGGAGGAAGTTCTGCCAGAGGCGAAGAGGCAACGAGGCGAGCTTGAGTGCGTCGGTGTGGCTCGCTCTTTCCAAAAGCAGGCCATGACGAGTTGAGACCGAGTGGTGAAAAATGCCGTGGAAAGAAGAAGAACGAGGCAAAAGGTTTCATGGTCTGAGGGCGGGTACTGGAATGGCCCAAAAGCCGTTGTTTGAATGCAGCAATGAATAGGTTTGCCAGAGTCGACGAGGCGACGAGGCGAGCTTGGATGTGCGGCCCGTTTCTTTCTGTGACTGGGGTTCGACAGGTTGGAGATTCGCGACGAGGAACGGCACTGAATCCGAGAGATGAAGATGTGATTTGATGCCCCAGAGGTGGAACTGGATTGATCCCGAGGTGACTGAGTGAATGTTGTAAAGAAGAGGGTGGCCACAGGCGACGAGGCGAGCTTTAAATAGGCGGGGCCCGCTCCTGCTGCTTTCCGAAATCGGGCCTCAAAGAGACTTGGGTCTGCTGTGAGGAATGCCGTGGAAGGGATAAGAAGATGTTGGAGACTGCTATGCTTCAACGGGTCGTTCTGGACTGAGTCCCAAGGAGAACGGTCGCTTGGATGTTACAGAGAGCATGCTGGCCAAAAGGCGGCGAGGCCACGTTAAATGGATCCCGTAACGTGGTACGAGACCCAGAGCGGGAGATATCGGATCCAATATGATATGAGGCACGCTAACAAATCGACTCTTCGGGAAGGTGTGGTACCCCAAGCTGGTTGACCGGATGTTCTCAAGATAAGCTGGCGTGCGGCGGCGAGGTGAGGTTAGATATGTAACCCCGAGTCGAGATCGGAGGTGAAACCCAGCGGGAAAGAATTCGGTGCTCAATATGGTGACTCGCGCTGATGGTAACGGCCATGTCGTCTCGCGCATGTGGAGGGGCCTCGTGCTCCCCGGGGTGGGCTTAAGAAGGCTCAAGGCTGTTCTAGAGATGGCCAGGATGGACGTCGAACAAGCAGTGCGTGTGCGTCAACTCCAAATTGCAGGAAATGTTGGCGAGCATCTTTTGGGAGCCGGTACTTGGCGATGGCAGATGTTTCCCGGTGCCTCGAGTTCAAGGACTGATGATTTCAAGATGATGGAAAATGGAAGAGGAAGCTAGCTAGTAGCCACTTGTTGAGAGTGGAACTCAAATGGCGCGATTGTCGATGTCCTGGGTCATGCCGTCAGAACTGGGCAATTGCAAATTGGCGTGTGGAGGTCAAGTTATGGACCTCAAGCTTCTTGTGGTGGACAAATGCCCGAATGTTATGCACATGCCTGTCGATTTCTTTTTGGGCGACGCCAGGCCCTCTAGGCTAGGAGGACCGGCACCAAGGCCTAATTAGAGATCAAAGTGCTGTAGTGGCAAGCTTACCCTGAAGCCATGTGAGAGAGGCATACACCCGGCGGATTGTTTCGGATTCACGGGTTGCTGAGAAGAGCCTGCGGTTCGGCAGTCGAAATTAAAACTGACGAGTGCAAACTCGAGCATGGCGGCTCGAGGGCAAGGCTTGAAACGGAGAAGAAGAGTTTGAAACAATGTTGAATAATTGATGTTAGGCACGATATATTATCGTGAAGAAGAAAGGCAACTTACTCTTCTCGGTCGTGATTGTGGCTGAAGAAGAAAAAAAAAAGTGGAAGAAAGGAAGAGGACGAGGACGAGGATTAAATACCTGCAAGAGTGGTCCGTGCAGGCTCAACACACCCGCACGACTGACCACGAACGGCCTTTCAACATTATTGGCGGCTCGTGCTATCTATCGCGTTATGTGTCTGGCCTGGCAAGCTGAGTTGGGATGAAGTTATTGAGCGGGACGGTCAGAGATGCGGTGAGCATCCAGGGGTGAGATCAATGCGGGGCAAGGCTTGGGGTGCCTTGCTGGAGGTACGAGCAGTCAGTTGAGGTGAAAGACAGGATTCTTCGAGCATAAGAGCTTCCACACCCACTAAAGCCCGTGGGTTTCGCCCCATAGAAACTTGCTGTCCTATGAAGCCATGACCAGGATGTACCTGAGAGGGCTAGGTACCCTATTCCACCCAAGATGATCTGCTATGTCACAGCTATCCTATCTGACTCCTCGTCGGGGTAGGGAAATCAACCCAGACTGCTCCTGCCAGAGGCAGTTTCCAGTTGAGGGGGAATACGTCACCCCGCCTGTTATCTGTCACTTGTTGAGGCGCCTAGGTGCTTCTTCGTGCTTCTATTACATGCCTAATTGTTCGAGGAGAGAACCTTGAGACCGTAGAATCACGTCGTGATGCATTCTTTGTTAAAATCGCTTCTATTGTTTTCTTTCTGGTAGCTAATCTCCCGAGACTAACCCAGTCCAGCCTTGCGAGTGACTCGAAACTGCTAGATATATCTCCTAGTGGCTACGTTAATGGCAGAAACAGTGCGGCTCTAATCATGGTTTCATTTTTCGTCATCGTAGACAAAGAGCACGTGCTGGTATCTCGAGTGACTCTTGCTTCGAAACTCTGGATTTGCCACAGCATTAGAAAATCATAATGAAGCAACGCTTTCCGCCAGTTTGCGGGGCAACCATCTGATCGAACATTCGTGGCACGCATGTGGGCAGGGATCTTGATGTCAGCTAGGAGGGGGTTGTGGAGGACGACGGCCTCACACTATGTGCCTACCTATGTTGTGTCCTGGAAGCAGCTGAGAAAACGCAGAGATGTCGTGATTAGGAGGCCGCAACTTGAAAAAAAAACATTTGAATTGGGCGGATAAGTTGCTTCTAGTAGTAACATTGGCCTCTCAAAGTGCGGAAACCTCTGAGTTTCTTTCTCTGCAAGGTGCTTTGTTCGTGTTCTGTACTGTACGTAATTGCTGCTGCCTGGCCCTGCCATTTCGTCACTGCCTAAATGCGGCCTGCTCGACGATATAGAAACTCGGCGCCGGGTCACAGCACAGCGTTGACATCCGGGATTAAATAGCTTTGCTACGGTCTCTCCTCGCAAGCCGCTCTGCTAGTTCTATCCCGCCACCAGATATTATCATCAGGACCCCTCCGTTATCCTCTCGTCCACGGCTAGCCTAGCGAAAATTGCGATAAACGCTCTGACACTGACCACTAGTGCGTTGGGGATAATGACTCTAGGAAGGTTGTCGCCGTTGTCGTGACCGCGGAGGAGGACGTGGAGAGAGTCAAATTGCACCCATTTCAAGCATTACAAGATCTAGACTCGATGAGATCCTTCTAGATCAAGTAAAGAAATCACAGACACGGAGTGTGCTTCAGTTTTGACTGAAGTACCGTCATCTTGATCATGGTTTTAGGACAGAGTGTCAAGGAAAAGACAGTTGGTATTCAGTTCCGCACATGAGACAGGACAGGCGCCAAACACATTCCAAGTCACATTTTCCAAGACACGCATTGCCAAGTCTACTGAAAAGCTTCCATCTTCGGATTGAGGCATGATCATGACCCGAAGGTGGGAGGGAGTCCTTGTTATCGGGTGAGAAACGCGCAGTGTGCGCAAACTTGGTGACCTTGTTGACTCCTACCGACCTTCTTAATCGCCGCTTGCTATCTTCTTTGCTGTCACGCTCGAGCAAAACGACTGAGGTGGCGGAATCAACAGCAAACTCCAAAAAAGGAGACTCGGATCCCGAGGACGGGGTCGGCACTGGTTGGTACCGAAGGGGGCAACGGAGCTACTACTTGGAGACAGCTGTCGTCTCGGCTGAATCGGGGAAAACGCGAGAGGATGACACCTAAGGGGGGCTGTCTTCTGGTAATCGCTAATGGTGGTGCAAACTTCGCGCCAGCACACCGGTCGAATCTTGGACACGTTCTCGCCACCACCCTCGCCGATGACATTTGTAGCTAGCTGCGTCCAGGCTTGAAATCACAGCTCGCACGTGGTTTCCGCCGATTGTTGCTTGGTGGCTTGACTCGGTGAGCTAGGCTGGCGTGATGTCGCCCAGACTGGTGACAGTTTGTAGGCGCGTTGCAAGACGTAGAATAGTGTATCGGCTCAAGAACGTGGGTCAATTCTGGAAGTCACCGCGAGGGGGGAAGAGAAAAGACGACAGGAAGCAGAGGTTGACGGTGCTTGGGGTCTTCTTCGAGTGGCTGGAATCCAAGCATATTCTTCGTGGGCGCTTTGCTCATGCGGCGGGGGTGTTCGTTTGTATGAGCTGATCAAGGACGGGACGAGGGCAACAAAGCTCCGGCTGTCGAGGTTAGTCGTGTTCAGCGGGGAACGTCGTCGGCTGGAAGGACAAGAGTCCACGGGCTGTGGCAGTTGCTAGGGTGGTGGATCGAGGACGGCGATGGTGGCCCTGTGGGGGTGACGAGGAACGGCGGATCGGAGAGAAATGTAGAGGTTCGACCAACTCGGCAACCACTCTTCGCTCTAGTCTACCGCGGCGTTTTCGCTTGCTAAGGGACAGTAGAAAAGTGTCAACAATGCCCAGATTAAAATGGGATATGCAGCAGCAACTGATATACAATGGCGAACTCTTCCACTGGACGTTTTCATTGCATCACACAAACGGAATTTGACATGAACGTTTGAGAGGTTCTTGATGGGAATGCCGTTTTTGTTCATCTTATATCTCTAGGTGTACGCGAGGTTCTTCTGTTCCCTTTTCCACGTTCGGACCCAAGGCTCTTGGTCCGAGAACTCCTTCGTCTACCGCCCTCACTCTGCCTGGTAAATCCGGGAAGTGCTCTCCTCCTTTTCGAGAAGTCTGGTGTACAAATACCGCATCCCCTTTGTTGTCTGCTGTAATTTGGCATGGTTTTCATGTGAATTTCTACACCTTGTCCTCATTGTTGTCCTCCCTGTTACTCTCGGTTTTCCACTCTTACTCCTAGTGGCCGTGATTCCGCATATCCGGCCCTCGCCGTTGCGAATGACCGAGCCGTCCTTACCAGGGCTGCAACGTCATCGGAAACACCCCGTGAGAACGTGGGACACCGGGCAAAGGACTACCAGCCAAGTATTCCGATCCGTCGGTCCGTTGGATCTTTGGTTTGGCCAGTTCTCTTCTCTTCGATATAGACCGGTTGGGCGACGGTGTTTTTCGATTCAGATGCGGCCACACCCGAGGGAGACAGCTAATCCACAAACACAGGCCCAACAGGGCACCAAATACCACCGTATCGGGGTAGTGAAAGGCCGCCAATGCCGTTTTAAACTCATGTATGCGCTGATGGACCTTATATTGCCTCGCGTTTGAGGGTGCCGTCCGCATATCTCCCGGGTGTGCGCCTGCAGACTGTTATCCTTCATGAGAGGGAGAGGCCGAGTCATTCGGTCTATGCCGGATGTGAACATAGCGCAGTTGCCCTCTGCCTCCTCACGAAGCTTAGCCAACATGCCATAGAGCGTGTATTCAAGCTTGGAGGCGACCCCAGGTTATTTGAACGACGACGCCGATGGTTCTGAAGGATCTGAAATCGATCACGTAGCAACATCGCGCATGGCGATGCCATCCTGCTGGGAAAGGAGGCAGACTCTGTCCCGGACTGTGGACAGGTCAACACGCCGCACTCGGTGGCGTTCATAATTAGTGGTGGTTTGGACAGTGTCGGCGTTGGTGATGGTCAAGAAGGTTTTTGAAGAGGAATATCAGCATATATAATAATAAAAAAAACGGTAGCGCAACAGGTTCGAGGTTGCTAAAGAACTGGCTTCGGCGGTGCTCTGTCACACTGCGGGCTGTGGAGGCAGTGCCAAGACGATATGTTCCCGTCGGCATAAAAGTCCCTGAATTTTGTGTAGGGCCCTGGAGGAGTTAGGTTCTCCTCACCGGTAGCGATGGCGTTCTAGTGGCCATCGAGGTGGTTGAATGCTGTGCCTTCTTGGAGGAGTTTAGGTTCCCCTTATCAGTGGCGGCGATGGTGGTATTGTAGCCTTGGGAGTTCTCTTCAGGGCCAGGAGCTGTTATAGGACAGGGAGTTGTCTATCCCCGCCTCGAATAACGATCTGCACTCATCGACAGCCTGGATCCCGGAGGGACTGGTGCCAGACCGTCGGGTACAGCACCGCGCCCGCATCTGTCCTTCATTGGCTGAGGATGCTGCGCTCCCAGATGTCTTGCAACTGCGCGGTGTTCTCGGGGAGGTCGGCATCGGCGGTGCGGGGATCTGTCAACGAGAAGGGGACATGACACCGTCCTGTGGTCCGAGGCCCTCCGGCAGCCCTCAGATCACCTCCCACCGCCGCATGAAGCGCTATAGGCCCGTCGTCATGAAGAGGCAGGTTCGTCGTGCACTCTCTGCCGCGCATCCCTCAGGATGGGGGAAAGTGGGTTTGTGAAGGAGGCGGAGACCCCGTTTGCCTCCATACTCGATGAGGTCGAATATCTCCTCCAAGCACTCTTGTCTTTGAGGGCCTCGGTCTGGCGGGCGATCTTCGATCTTCTGCTCTGTCTTTCAGTGCCTGAGATTGGGGCTAAGGGACGTCCGGCAGAAAATAGCAATCTATTTGTAACTGCGACAATGGATCGCCTTGGAGGAGTTCAGGTTCTCCTCGCCCAGAACCCGAGCGCTTGCTGGTTCGTTGGGGTATGTCGTCCTTGCCCACCAAAGGAAAGTTATTCAGCCGGGATGCTGACTTGGGGCGTGTCGGCGGGCACAGCGTTTGAGGAACGCTTCGTGAGTAGCCGTTTTCACCAGAGGTGCCGAGGTTGGGCTTCAAATATGGTATTTGTTTTTGTTGTTTAAGGGCGAGGAAGAGGGAAAAAGGGGTATAGTTAAAGGTCGGCGTTGGAAACGCGGCAAGGACGATTAAAGCTGTCGCCAAAGGAACATGGTTCGTAGCCAGCGCGTCTCCTTGACCTGAACAATGGGTTAGCGGGGAACTGAGAGACAAGGAGCGCCATTTCTTAGTCAAGACATCTTGTGCTAGAGAGTACTCACAAAGAAAGCTCTAATGGAAGAAACTCGGTTGCTGCTTCCAAGAACTACGGGTGGAGTTTTCGAGACCTCCCTTTCGGCGAAGAAAGACTGTGAGAGCTCGCGGCGACTCCGAAAGAAGGTGGAAGCTGTTTTCGTGTGCTTTTTCTTGCTTCGAGCTTGGCGAATGGCGAATTGGGTGAGGGTCAAAGGTCGTTTGTCATGTCGATATGCTCAGGAAGGTCGCTAAGAGGGGCGGAAATGGAAGTAATCGGGGGCGCGAGCTTACAACACAAGCAGACTTCGTTTCGTCTGTGGAAGGATTTATCTGCCTGGGTTGGGGTGAGCAAGGACTCCCGAGGCATGGGAATGGATGTTGCCATTGGGGGGGGGATTCGAACCTTTGCTGCCAGATGGTCCCTTGCGGTACCGATTTAGAAGCGTAGAATCAGGGACCCGTGTGTCGCATTGACTGTCGCGGTGAGGCTTTTGACAACTTCAAAATGATGTGGTGTGAAAGCGCAAGCCAGCCTTCGTCGGCAAGATGTTCGCGAACGTGATTTTCGAATGGCGACTTGGAGTTAATTGCTGGCCCAAGTTGTGCCTGTCAAGGGAGGAGAGGAGGCCGATAACACATCCTGTTCGTCGTCAGCCAATTCACGCAAAGAAATCATCATGCAGGGGTCACGTACAGAAAATGGTGGGGGAAAGACGCGGTGAAAGCAGGTGGAGACATGAGACTTTGCGGGGTGGGAGGGACATGAGGGAGTGGGATGCAGAATTGGCAGGTGCCCCTGGCTCATATCCCCTCCCTGGCTGGCCAAGGATAAAGACTTGGAAAGGATGAAGAAGTTGGATGATGAAAAAAGAAGTTGGATGGCAGATGAAGGGGAAAAGGCCATTATATCTTCATTCTCGTCTCTGTTGGTTTTCATTAGTTCTCCACAGTGATGCGTCCTCCAGCCCAAGGCACGAATGCAGTTTGCCTGGACACCGCTCTTTCATGTTTGGCAAGTCCTGGTTTCCAAGTCATTCTATTATTTCCTTCAAACAGCCTTGAAGATGTTCTTATCCGCGGAAAAATATCACAAGCACTAAAACAAATTCGTGGCAAATCTCGATCTTTAACATAATTAACTGGTTGTTGACTGGAATTGAGCAGAGCAGACGGGTGCAACCCGGGCCAAGCTTCCGCCATCCAGGGCAATGGAGTGATACCAATGCTCCTCCCGATGTCAGATTGGGCTATTATTGAGAGAGAATCAATTTCTGCATCTCCCCGTCAGATAGAGGGAGTCTTTCTGCGCTGCACCCTACCTCTCTGTTTGCTGATTCTTTAACCGCATGTTTGGAAAACGGACGTGCCATGATCATGGTTGCACCAATCAGAGACTGGCGGTCGGCATGATGCTCGGCGATGGAGCCAAGCTCGGCATGTCTCCCTGTCGTTGACCGACCGTTGAATCCGCTTAGGCAAGCCGTCTGCGGGGTGGCTGTAGGACCTGTTCGTCCCGTCGTGAGTAGTGCGGGTATGAGCTCCTTCTCTGGGAACCACGGTACGACAAGAGACTGCACGCTCTTTTGCTTGATGTTTTGCCCAGTCTTTCAGGGCATATTTGCCACGAAGCCGTTCTCAGTGCTTGTTTGTTTGAAAAACTAATTAGCCGGCTACCTCCAGGCAATTTGGTTGGCTGCTTGCCCTGCTTGTTGTGTTGGCTGACGGAACCCGTCAGGTTGAAATCATGTCCTCCACAGACAACATGGATGTCATGTCTTCCCCATGGGCAAAAAGGTGCAAACAAAAAACACACAGTGCGGGGAAAGCGGAGCCGGCAAGGTCAGTGACGCTCTGACATCCAGAGACGGTCCGTCCAAACTGCCGAAGGCGGTACTTGGTTGACACCAGATACCACCTCATATAGATCCGCCCATTCCTCCTGCAAGCGCGCCTATCACAGCCCTGCCATCTCCACCCCGACGTCTTCTCCGCTCCATCTCCAACTGATACCGTTCCACACAAGCAAACGCGACTGATTGGTGGGACTTTTTGCCTTTGCTGGCCTGGCCTTGTACGATGGAACTTAGGATTGCCATGTTGGCCTGCTCTATCGAGGCCAAAACATGGAGACGACAGCACGTTAATTACCCCTAGAGAAACCCTTGCCCGCCAGGTGTGGTCAACGACCCGAAGCTCGAAAGGGCTGCTTGCAATGTCAATGGTACCTCAACGGGAGGATGGCCCACATACGCCACACCCATCGGCTGCACTTGGCTCATACGTACTGGTCTTTTCCAATGGAGCTTGATTGTCAGGGGAGCTTTATTGGGCCTCCTTTTCAAGGCTAATATCTCCAGATTCCCGGGTCTTGGTATTTGTATATAGAGTGGGATTTGTACGACCTTTCCTCTCGTCCTCCCTCTTTTCGTCCTTCAAGTCTCTTCTCTCGAGACCTTGCTGACATCCACCACCGACCTCAGCACACACACCGTCTGCCAGAGCAGGCGGAAACAAACAAGCAAGATGATGAAGCTACCGACAATCTACAATGTCCACCTCGTGGCCCTGATCGCCACACTCGGCGGTACACTGTGAGTCCCAACAAGTCTGAGCCCAAGTCTGCTTCACCCCTGTCTAGACGAACTGGCTAACACAAACCTTTCCTCCCCCACAGCTTCGGGTTCGACATTTCCTCCATGTCCGCCATCGTCGTCACCGACCAATACCTCGAGTACTTCAACAACCCGTCGGGCATCATCCAGGGGGCCATCGGATCCGCGCTGGCCGCCGGGTCCGTAGTCGGCTCCGCCGTGGCGGGGCCCATCTCGGACAAGATTGGCCGGCGCGACGCCATCATGTTCGCCTGCATCTTCTGGCTGATCGGGACGTCGGTCCAGGTCTCCTGCCAGAACTACGCGCAGCTGATCGCCGGCCGCGTGCTCAACGGGTTTACAGTGGGCATCACGTCGTCGCAGGTCCCAGTGTACCTTGCCGAGATTGCCAAGGCTGAGAAGCGCGGGTCTATCGTCATTATCCAGCAACTTGCTATCGAATTTGGTATTCTGGTCATGTATTTTATCGGGTACGGGTGCGCCGCGATCCCTGGGACCGCGTCGTTCCGCACCGCTTGGGGGATGCAGTACATCCCCTGCGTATTTCTCATCATCGGGCTCCCCTTCCTGCCGCGCTCGCCGCGCTGGCTCGCCAAAGTGGGCAGGGAAAAAGAGGCCATCGAGACACTGGCCAACATCCAGGCTGGCGGAAACGTCGAGGACCCGCTTGTCATCGCCGAGTGGGAGGAGATCATGACAGTGATGCGCGCCGAGATCGAGGCCGGCCCCGGGTGGAGGAAGTTTGTTAAGAACGGCATGTGGAAGCGGACGATGGCGGGCATGACGGTGCAGGCCTGGCAGGTATGTGTCGCACTCCATCCCATTTCAACCCCCTTTGATAAACAACAAAACAAGAACCTCTGCTGACTTGAATGTGGTACAGCAACTCTCTGGCGCGAACATTATCGTCTACTACCTGACCTACATTGCTTCCATGGCAGGCCTAACCGGCAACGTAGCCATGGTGACCTCGGGGATCCAATACGCCGTCTTCATCATTTTCACCGGCGTCATGTGGCTATTCATCGACAAGACCGGCCGTCGCACCCTGCTGGTCTGGGGCGCGCTGGGCATGGGGCTGTGCCACTTTGTCGTGGGCGGCGTCATGGGCGGCAACCACGTCGACGTCCCAGGGGGCGTCGGCAACCCGCCCAACGCCAACATCGTCATCTCGGTGAACCCCGGTGCGGCGGCCAACACGGTCATCCTCTTTTCGTATCTTCTCATCGTGGTGTACGCGCTCACGCTGGCGCCCGTGTGCTGGATCTACGCCGCTGAGGTGTGGTCGCTCGGCACGCGCGCGACCGGCATGTCGCTGGCCGCGCTGTCAAACTGGGTCTTCAACTTCGCCCTGGGTATGTTCACGCCACCGGCGTTTGTCAACATCACGTGGAAGCTGTTCATCATCTTTGGCGTGCTGTGCGTGGCGGCTGCGGCGTGGTTTTGGGTGTTTTACCCCGAGACGTGCGGCAAGACCCTCGAGGAGGTCGAGGTCATGTTCTCCAGTGGCGGACCCAAGCCGTGGAATACCAAGAAGGGCGAGTCGCGGCTGTTTGCGGAGATTGAGGCCATCGTGGCGAGAAAGACGCATGAGGAGCCTGAGGGTGTTGTGGCGCAGGGGTCTGAGAAGGCGTGATTTTTGACCTGAGGAAGGAGCATGCTCTTCCATATTTATGGTGGCGAGGAGCCAAGGAAACTCGATGGGTGTAGGTTATTCTTTTGGATACTAATTCGCCGTTCGTGGGGGACAATTTTGGTTGGACATCAAAACAACTTGAATTCAGGGCCGCGCCAGGATGACTAATTCTAATTATATCAAAGCAGTTAGTTATGTCATGCCGCTAAACAAGGAAAGAGGCAAATAAACACAGGTTGTCATCAGGACTAATTAAAAGATCGAGAAGCGTTTTTTCTCTTCATTTTTTGGAATGCTATCTTGACCACATGTCCCTTCAGTGAAATCTCAAGTAAAGTAGACGGATCATGACATGGGCACACAAAGATCCACTAAACCTGGCCCAAGCTGGCGGTGATGGATTGAATTACTGCGGAATAGAGTTGATTGAGCCATGGTCTAGTAATACCCATCCTTGAACTCTCCTTTTCATGCAGATAGGACCCTCCGGGCTTGCTTCGCAGAAGGCGCCGCGGTGACCATCTCACCCGCCAGAAACCGACATCAACCAAAAAGCAGACAACATGCTGGGGAACTAAACCATGTTATTGGTAGTTCGAGTCACCATGTACGAGTGAACTATACTGCGCGTATGTAAGTAAGTGTGTGTGGGAGAGATAAAGAGAGACAAAGAGACTTACCGACCCGACGATGCGTGGCGACGATGTATGGCCTAACCATGATGCGTATAACGCGCAGGTCATCTTCAAGCCATTGACTTTCGACGTTGAGAACCGTGGTTGAAGCAAAAGAGAAGAGGAGCGGCCACTTTGAAGAAGTTTGCTCTTTATTCCACAACCGCTCTTGCACAGCCACTGGTTTTTTCCAAGCTGCTGACCTCTTCCACGAGCCAAGGTCACTCACTCATTCTTCGATAAAGAAGGCACTAGGGAATCGCAGCAAGAGTGAGGCAAGCTTTCGACTGTAGCGAATCTCTCAGGCCATGGTTGATGCCGGGCACTTTTGTCTCGCTGTTGTCGACCTGAGTCTCGTTTGTCGTTGTTGTTGTTGCTGCCGTCGTCGTCTTCTCCTTCTTCTTTGGGTGGTTGTTTCCCATATTGTCAGCGTCGGCGCGCCGCCCAAATCGAGTGTCTCAACGTCCATAATGACGGAGACAGCAGTAGCCTGGCTAATGGCAGTGGCGAGGGCGGCGGGGGGGAGGGCCCCAAGGTGCGGCCTGCGTTACGTTAATTAGTTATCTTGCGGGGGGAAGAGGAAATGGAACGATTGATCTGATCTCTTATCTACCATTTGGTAATAGGTAGGCAGCAACACCCAGGTAGGGGTGCCCAAGCGACCCTGGACATCCCCTCAGCAAGCTCTCGGCCCCCATTCAGGAACCTCTGGGGAAATTATTCAAGTCAAATTTGCACCGCCTTGGTGGCCGCTTGTGACAGTCACCGCGCATGTCTCTATCGTTGCACGTGTTGCGGCTCTTGTTAGCTCAGGCGATGGCTTGCTATGCGGCGCACATCAATGAATATTAGAGTGGGAAGGGAAAGAGAGCAGACCGAGAGTGGACGCTTTGCCACAAGATGCGGTGATCTTGTAGAAGATCTACCATAGGGGTGGCTCAGCCATCACAGTTGTGGTTAAGAGAAAGGTGGAAATTGGGAAAAGGTAGGAGGTGGCTTCGGGTTCACGTCGTAGGTGAGAGGAGAAAGAGGAAGGGAAACACTTTTTCAAAACGGGCTGGCCATTACGAGCATGAGGAGGGGGTTAGGGTACAGCTTGTCTGGCCTGGCTTGTGCGGGGAGGAAGAACGACCCGTTTTCCCTTTGTGCAAGATAGCAGCAGTAGGTACTAGCGTGTGAAAATTTCAAAGGAAGCACCGCCAAGTGACATGGACCGTGGTCTCCCAAGTCGGATGGTGAAGATGTAACACAAAGGAAGAGAATTAAATGACGAAGAAAGGCTGGGGGAGGAAGGGCAAGAAAATAAAATGTTGCATCACGTATCCATTCCCTCGTAACCCCCCCCCGGTTAACCACACCACCCCTCGCCGCTTTAATCGGGGCAACTCAGGCATTACTCAGGTCGTGATCAGGGAAACGATCAAAAACGGTTTAGGCAGGGGGGCGGCGAGAATGAAAATGTCAACTTTTCGCGAGGGACCAGTTTTGGGCACTGGGGTCCCAGAAAAGGGGCTCTCTTCTCCCCTTGGAGGTCTTGATGGGCTCTGATCCCCTCACATACAATCATAGCATAAAATGACTCGCCCGGGCAAGAATGTACCTTACTCATTGGCTCGGTTCTAGGATTACGTATAGATCGTATCAAGACATCGAAAAAAGGGAGCCGTATAAAGCTCTGCGCAGCCATTCCATAGCTCAATATAAGGACTTGTTTCCAGGACCAAGCCAGACGAAAAAATTCGATCTACCCAAGAGTATAATAATATAAAAAAAAACTAGACTAATAGCCGCCACATCTTTTGCTTCAAATACAACCCACCCAAAACAAAAAACAAAAAAAACCGAAAGCCAAAAGCCACATGACGGTAAAGACACTGTACATGCAAATCAATCCATTACATTTTTTTTTTTTTTTACTTCCAATCCTCCTCCTCCTTTTCCTACGCTCGCAGGGCATTGCGTGGTCGCAAGGCATAGCGTGGCGCCGGCACAACTTGTCCTGGTGATTGCTTAGGCAATAGTTTCTCAAGTTTCAGGTTCTTCTTCCGCGACTGAGCTTGCGCCCTTAGAGCTGCCCTTCTTGTGATGCGCGTAGATGACGATAGAGTTCGTACACTGCCGCTGGCTGATTGTTTGTGGTTTCGGTGCCCCTGGGATCTTGGGCCTCTCCAATTATGAATTACCCACTTCCAGTGTTCCCAGTGCGCCTTCAACTGGTCCCTCAGGGCGTACGACTGTTCCCGCGCATAGTCTTGAGCATTCCTCAGCATCCGGTAGCCATCTTGGAACTCTTGGTATGAGCCTGTTAAGGTGGCTCCTGCAATGCGGTATTGGTGGTATTTGGGACTGCCATCGTTGGCCAGTGTAGCATAGTGCACAAAGATGTTGAGGTTAGTGCCGTCCGTGGTGAAAGTCATGACCTCGGCATAACCCAGGGGGTCGGATTTCCCGAGAAAGGAGAGGGCCTGGTTCCGCGCATAGACCAAGGCCGCTCCATGGTAACTAGCTTGTGTACGTGCAGCTCTCAGGTTCCCTCCAGGTTTCTTCCACTCCCCGGCCAAATGCGGTAATACTAGGAAATGGCAATTATTCTTATAAAGAACAGCCCCCCTAATATACTCATTGATTGGGAATGGATTATATTCACAATTCTCCAGTCCCTCAATAAAGTCGGGTTGTGGAGGAGATAGGCCATTATTGAAACCAATGTCTTTTGGAACGTTTGTGAATGCTTGGTTGAAAACTTGGTGGTAACTATCGTCATCGTACTCCTTCAGCAAATGTACACCGACTTTGAAGACTATAGTCGGTTCGTTTGGGGCCACCTCAACATTCCTAACGTAGCGCTTGAACCTTGATTCGGAGGGGAAAGCAATTCCACAAGATCTGGCAATTCGTTTGTGTATACCCCCAATATTTGTAGGAGGCTTGGAGTCATATGGTTCGAGTATGCCATTTGAAATGGCCTGACTAGCAAAACCTAGCATCGTTGTTGAGGTGGTTGTTGTTGAGGTGGTCAAATCGGTTGTAGGTTCTGGGGGGAAAGAAGGCCCCATCTTGTTGAAGAGAGCCAAGTTCTTCTGCGTCAACCGCGCCCGCTTCAGCTGGTATTCGTTATTATCGCTGTAGTTATTGCTGTCGCTGTTGATCTGCCGTTTTCGCAACCGCACGACTGGAGCGAGTCGCTCCTCAGCCGCGGGTTTGAGTGCCTTATTCTTCTTCATTATGATAATGTAGCCAAATAATCGCAAAGATTTTATTGCGATGAAGGAATCGAATAGTTGCGAAGACTCGAGTTGGCTTTGTCTTTATTTAGTCCAGGAGGCGACGAATTGTGGTGCCTGTTTTATCTTTGTAGGCAATCGCCAACGACTATCACCGCGACCGCAATCGGCGTTGCATCGACAAAGAACACACCGCCTCGCGCCGTATGTGAGCAACCTCCAATAAAGAACTACTCAAAAGACGGCGCGCGCGGGGGCAGCCATTGCGACGGCGACTTGCTCTGGGGTCTTTTGACCTCCATTTCCAAATTATTGCGAATATTGGTGATCCCATCGCTATATAACATCCCAAATCCAAGGTCGGTATACAATATACTATTCTAAATCTAGGCTAGAACATCTATACCATCTCAAATCCGAAGCTGGGATATAGTATACTATTCCGGAGTGTATGCTAGTACATTCTAAAGCCCCATATTCGGGCCCTAAGAAAGGAAAAGAGGGTCCCCAAACCAGGCACATAGTTTTGGTCCGGGCAACTTTAGACGAAGTACCTACGTCAAGGATCACTAAGCCCAGCCCAGCTCGGGCAGCTCAGGAATCCTGCCGGTAATAGGAATTGCTGAGGGCAACCCGTGCGTGATGCATAGACTTGTTGTACAGGCAAAGAAATAGACAAAAAAGAAGGGTTTGCCCTTGCCTGGGTTTGAACCAGGGAAAATATCAAGGCAAAAGCCGGAATTCGAACGCAGGCCCTTCCTGCACATTGGGAGTGCAAAGGGGGAACGAGAAAGACCCCGGTTTTCTTGTGACACGCCTTACCACTCGGCCACAAGGGCTTGATTTTGTTGGGAGGGTGGCGGGGGAAGGGACCTATGTACCCTGAGGGCAGGCACGCGAGTGGAGGAGCGTCGGGGACACTGCGGACTTTTTTCATCGTATCTTCCTTGTGTTCTTTCCACGGCCCTGCCATGTCGTCTGACACATACCTTGATGGTTCTGTTGGGTTCTGGGCTGCTGCTGGGGTCGGCTCTGTCGAGCGGCCGTCGAATTCCATTGAGTCCCGCCAGGACAGTGCTTCTACCCTTCTATTGCACCTTCGGCGGCACGGATGGGCTCCGTTCAATCAGACGTTAGACCGCGATGGGCAGCAAGAATACATCACCGTCACCAAACAACTGGCTCACCATGACCCCAAGCAAAAGACTGGAGTTTCTGTTGGATATGACATTTATTGCAGGTTCCTTCTGACCTGCATCGTGGGAGAGACCACCACGCTAGTATCATGGAATAGAGACATTTGCTTGCTGGGGCCTTAGGTAGGTCTTGTTCAACTTGGCCCCAGGCATTTAGTCTACCGAGAGACTCACTAGCTCCAAAGAGAAACCATTCCACGCCCCGGGAACCTGGAAACCAAATCCTCAGACCCAAAGAAGATAGGACAAACGCTCTTTGCAATTCTCCCTAATGGCTTTGGCAAGGTCACGCTGATGTGGTAGGTCATGATTTGAGAAGTGAGCTCGGGGAGCTCAGCACTCTAGCGACAGAAAGCTGTGTGCTTGATTCCTCGGGACAACACGGGACACCTCTGCTTCACCACAGTCGTCGCCTAGACTCGCATTAGCTATGAGATGCAACTGGAATGATGGCAGTCAATAAATTCTTCGGTCATCCCAATAAAAACAAGGGCAGGAAGCGACTTAGTAGGTCTCCCTTCATCTAGAATAAATCTGATACTGGTCTCCTCTTTGTTTTGCTTGGGCTAGGGTACGCTATTATTTGGTCTTCCCTCAGGCCGTCGTAATTAAGGGAGAATTTATTGGCCCCATTTACCTGCATATCTTGCCTGCTTTCCCAACGACAACGGCAAACCCCCCTTTTCCTTTTGACGATCGCCGACGCCAAATTTCGGTCAAGCTGGAAAGAGACAAAATTCGAAAGAAGCAAGGCAACTAATAAACACTCCAAGAAACGAACCTTCGCCGACGATGGTGATGCCGACCCTTCATTGATAGCGGACAACGATTGCAATCGGGGGACCATGATTTTGGAGGATCTCATTACCACGGTCGACGACTGGAAGAACCATTATGTCGACCAATTTGGAAAGTTGTTATCACGCGAAGAATATATGGCCATTACTGGCAAGAGTGATCGAGAGAAGGAGCTAAGATTTCCCCGGACCGGTGATTGATGTCGCTTGATATAAACTTGAGATGTCGGACTGACAGCGCCATTTCTTTGTTGGTAGTAATTACAAGATCTATTTGTTCGAGTGGCGGCAAGGAGATCGCACCCGCCAAATCAAAGGACAAGAATGACAAAACGCGATCAACCGGCCGGCCCAAAGTGCGCTCTTACCACCCATGGCGTCGAACGGCAGTCGATCGCGTTTTTTTGTTTGTTCGACAACATCAGCAAATTTTGCATTCTTTTCCTCGGCGTCAGCGACGACTCTGGCGAGCAGTACCCAACTGCGTGCTCGTTGCATGTGCAAACTGCATCTTTCTCTACGAATGGATTCTCTCCTGTCGTGAAAAGACCAAAACGACACCGCAGAAGACGTGATAGATGGAATACCGAAAACCAAAGACCAGCATCTTGGCAGGCGCTTTGCTGAGCCTGGACGCAAGAACAGTGTCCGGCGAGGCACCCTGAAGAAGGGAAAACGGGTAGAGCGAAGAGCTTGGGTGCAAGAGTGCCCAGTGAGGCAGCTCGAAAAGGGGAGAACAGGTGGAGCGAAGAACCTGGGTCCAAGAGCAGTGTTCAGCGAGGCACGTTGATGAAAGAATAAAGAATGTCGAGAAGCAGCACAAATAACTCCAGGCCGAGAGGTCACCCTTGCTACCTACACTGGCCAATTAGGCATGACATATGCAGAAGGAAATACTGGCAAATGTTCTCTTTCGGTCTTACAAGAGTATATTCTCTCCCTCGACGATCCACTGCATCTCTATTGGCGGAAGACTGCTGCGTTTAGATGGAGTAAATATCATGTTGATGAAGATGCTACGGGACGAGCGCGTTGAATCGAGCCATGGTGAAAGAAGAGGACTCGGAAAAACGGCATAATATGGGGCAGGGCACGACCACCCCGATGATTCTTCTTCTCTTCTCAAAGCAGGTGCAGATTGACATGCAGCAAGAAGCATATTATGGCGTGCGTGAAGAATCAATGCGACGAGAGAAACTTGGAAGAGGGCTTCAAAACCGTAGAGATCAGGGCTAATTGCAAGATACCTACCTAGTCCGGTGCGCTTGAGTGTCGTCTCGGGACCCAATGGATGATTACTTCGCTCAGGGACAGCTTCACAAGGTATCGCATTGTTGGAGTTATTGTCCTAAGGATTGATGTTATATTTTGTTGGTTCATTTAGAAACATGGAAGAAGAAAATACCTCCCCTTGTCACCCTCCGTATGTATTTGCTCCGTATGTATTTGAAGGTTAATTTCGTGGACCACGAGCATTATGTGCCCACCAAACTCCTCGTGTGGCTAACGTGCTCGATTCCCGGGCCTGAATTTATACACCTAAAAGTTGGCGAGCCCTCCCTCCACAACCAGAGAATAAAGCAACAAAACAGAACAATCTCTAGCTGGAACTATGGCAGAGAAGGCCAACGATGTACTCAACGTCTCCCTCATCTGGGTTTGGGCACGCATTCTCAGGGGTGATGTGTTGATCTTCCGGTTCAAGATCTGCAAGGTCAAAAACATGGAGGTCGTGAACACATCAACCTACAAGGAAAAGAAAGCTCGACATGTCAATAGGAAAGTATGGACAAAAATATCCTCATTTTGTTCCAAGCCTCAATGCTGTGTTTTTGGCGTTCAGGAGGCCGTCAATTCCGGCTCTCGCCGGCTAGCGGATCAGTAATCCCTGCACGCTGCTTGGGAATGCCGTAGATCCCCGACAAGGGCCACTCTTGCCACTGAGAAAGACGCCACCCCAAGTTCTGTTTTGGGAAATGCTGGGAATAACCCTAACCCCGATACTAACGACTCAGCCACTTGCTTGATGTCGGTTGTCGGCTCACGATTCGGAAGGGCGGACTCCCTCCCGTCCAAAGTCCCCAATGAGCAGGTGACGAAATGCAAGTGCCACAATTTTGGATTGTGAGATCTCAAACCGAGATTTCTGGTCACGGGATCGAGATAGCCGTCGTGGTATTTATGTTTTCAAGAAGATGTCGATAGTCTTACCCCTGTCGTGACCGCGAAAGGTCTTCATTCCATCAGGCCCAGTTAAACCTGGGCCACCTCAGAGACCCTGAGACGGCTTATCAGGAAGCGTGGGCAGATTACGCGGACAGACAACAGCGTCTGCAAGAAACATGCGCAGATGACTCGCCGCGAGTTTGGGGGGAAGGCGACGGTCGACTCACTGTCCAATTAAGGTTCAGCGTGAGTGGGATCCTGTCTGTCGTGCTTCCCCTCAATGCAGTGGGTGAGTGGACAGGAGCGTGCAATTGGTGGTCGCCTCTAGGCGCTGCGTTTGGCCATTTTACCCCGCGCTTGTCAAAGAACGGCCACACTAACTTTGATCGTGCTGAGCAGTGAGAGCGGCCGAGTTGCACAGCCCGTGGACGCTGCTACGTGGCGCGGGTGTGCACAGAGCCGGGGCGGCCTTTTGGCTTTCCCATGTGCAAATGGGAACTTTCGCAGCACCATCCGCCACTGACGCGCATGTGGGTGGTAAGCCGCTATCGGCTTGCCGATTGAATCCGACATCATCAAATGCCAGATGCAGCAGCGTGTTGTCCCCGGAATTCCTTGAGGTTTTGTTTTTCATTTTCACTGCCCCAAACAGTCCCAAGTCTCCAAAAAGACCCTGATCGCCCTTGTCGATCTACCGTACCCCAGTGCTGATGGATACGCTCCGTTGAGACAAAGGTGAAACAAAGCTCCTGATATCAGTAGCGACTGCCACAGCATCGACAAAAAGACCTTTGTTTGACCAAAGTCCCCCTGTGCCTTCTTTTTAAAAGGACCCGCCCTCCCCTGCCCGTGCCGGATCGCATTTTTCTTTGGAGCTGGTGAAAACAATAGCACGGCATCAACCAAGCCAACAATCACAGTACAACAGTAATAATGGACAGCAAATCTGTTTCGTCTCGTTTGCGCGAGCTCGTCAAGGTACGTCGATCAGCACCAGCCAAGACGTGGCGGGGGATCTTCCCTCCACAGTCTTGGCATCCCCAAATCCCCCAATCTTTCTTTCCTTGTAGATCTTCAAATCTGACTCTTTTTCGTCTTCAGTTCCTCGGCACAGTACAAGGCGATCTCTCCAATGTCACCGGCCCACCGTCCCTTCTCGCGCCATCGTCCGTCATCGAGGTCGGCCACTGCTGGGCACAGCGGCCTGCCGTCTTCGCCGCCCCGGCCCTCGAGTCTTGCCCCGAGAAGCGCAGCTTGTTGGTGTTGCGGTGGTTTCTGATCTCCCTCCGAAGCCAACTCTACGTGGCGGGTGAGCCCAAGGTGTCCATCAAGAAGCCCCTCAACGCATTTCTGGGCGAGCTGTTCTTCGCGTCGTGGACCGACGACGAAAGCAAAGCCACCACCAGCCTGGTCTCTGAGCAGGTCTCGCACCACCCGCCCATCACCGCCATGCACATCGCCGACACTGCCAACGGCATCCGCGCCGACGGCTACGCCCGCGTCGAGATGACCTTCAATGGCGCCGTCAACATCCGCCAGGTCGGCCACGCCGTGCTGCACATCGACCGCTACGACGAGGACTACCTGATCCCCCTCCCCGACGTCAAAGTCCGCGGCTTTCTCTCCGGGTGCATGTACCCCGAAGTCACCGGCACCTACACTATCGTGACCAGCTCAGGATACGTGGCCGAGATGCGCTTCTCGGGTGAGGGTCTGATCCGCGGCAAGCGCAACTCGTTCGAGGCGCGCATCTATCGCAAGGCGGACCCGACCCAGCGCGGCATCTACGAGGCCTCGGGCGTTTGGAGCGAGGGCTGGACCGTCAAGGACGCGCGCACCGGCGCCGTGTTGGAGAAGTACGAGGTCGACGCCCCCGAGAACCAGCCCGTGCCCATCAATATCGCGCCTGTCGAGCATCAGGACCCGTGGGAGTCGCGCCGCGCCTGGGGCGGCGTGCTTAATGGCATGCAGATCGGCGATATGCGCCAGGTGCTGGCCGAGAAGACCAAGATCGAGCAGGCCCAGCGCCAGATGCGCGCCAAGGAGGCCGCGAGGGATGAGAAGTGGGAGCCGCTGTTGTTCAAGGCGCAGGCTGAAGAGGACCACAGGGTTTTCCACAGGCTGAGCGAAGGCATGGCTTCTACTTGGCAGCTGAATCACGAAAAGACACGGGGAGTTTGGAGGGTCGATGACAAACGGGTCAGGAACACGCAGCGGCCGTACCGGGGCGAGATGACGCCCTTGGGCTGATGATTCTGCATATCTCGGTTGTGTTCTCTTTTTTTTCTTTTTCCATCATGTCACAGCGTCGGCGTTGGAAGGTGATTGCTGTTTGTCCTTGCCAGGATGCGGGACTAGGACTGCATACTCTACATATGTAGCACATAATGTTTACGGACGAAATCCATGAATTATAGATCAATTATCAAGCTCTCTCCGTTTTCATGCACGGATCCACAAGCCTGGCTTATGAATAACCTTGAATGAGAAAGTAGCCTGGAAGAACTAAATAACGATCGTCATCTCGAGACGACCATGGCCAGATTCTAACGACCAGATATAAATATTCCTGGAACACCTTTCCGAGATTCACTCCCCTATTCAGTAAGGTAGCTCGGATCAATGTTTTACACGCCATTGGATGTCAGCAGGCACAACAGGGCACAGAGCCGCACCACGGTCAGACCCGCCTGCTTGGTTCTGCGGCACATTCAACCGCCAAGGCGCACAGCCTCGTTTCAACGGCCAGCTTCTCCTCCGCCTTCCAGCTAATAACTTGAAGCTTTTCCATCCTTCAAAAGGTACGATAGGCAGCTAAATCGGGTTGAATTTTCATTCCTTTGGGGCGCTATCAGCTAGGGTTGGCCCGTTCCCTTAAACGTTGGATCCACAGAAGAGTTTCGGTTTAGTGATAGTAATTAGGTAAGTGCCGTAGCTCCTGAATAGTCACCCCCGACACTTTTTTCTGACCAAGTCCGTATTAGGTGCGCAGCCTGAGCAGGGGGTGAGGCGCGCAGTAAGCACCACCCTAAGCCGAGTAAGTTCTAAGACGTGTTTTTATTTGCCCTAGCTATAGTTGCCGTAGTCTAAAATGGGAGGATACAGAGATACACTCCTAAACCCAGTTTTAGGACATCGGTCAACCGGTACGTAACTACCGTTTTCCCTTACCTATATAGCTAACGTTAATAAGTGTAAGAGGACCTCAACACACACACACACACACACACACACACACACACTTGTGCGCACGCACCACCACCTGGCAAGCCATAGAGCCATACTGTGGCGTAACTATACATCCACTAGGTCTTGGGAGCTTAGTCTCCCAATCCTGTATATAAGCAATGGCCTTCGCCCACCTCTTTCTACGAGGGCTAGGTTAAAGTCTTACGAAGTAGGCGACGCCCCACCACCCTGGTGGCTCGGTCGACGAGTACACCTTTGCCAGTCATTGCTCGCCCTTCTTGCTGCAACCATTGTGACCACCTTGATCAGGCGTACCTGCCTTACCTTACACCGCTGTTATGAAAGATTCAGCCCCTCCCCACTTTTTGAGCGCACGCCCACAGCCTCGCAACCTAAGTAGTGGCGAAGGGGTGCAATGATGCTGCAAAACCTGCATTGTGGGCGAGGGAATCGTGATCGGGCTTGCTTAACTGGTGTTAGGCATAATGGCAAAACCCTTCAGGCCGCCTTGCGAACCAGGTACCTAGGTGCACCTATGTATTTGGAAGCTTCGATTGGTCCGGGGCATGTAGGCAACCGTGCGCCTCATCATTCACCGCCATAACAGTTGAGTTTCATTGGTTGAAAGTGCACAGAGTGCGAAAGTCATGCAGTGCGAAATCCAAGAACGCGAATCATCTACTCTGGGTTTTTGGATTCTAGAAAAATGGAGAGTTGGACGTAATACTGTGATTGGAAAGTGGGATATCCCGCGTCACAAAATGCACACCATGCAGTTTCGGTGGCGAAGTTGGGAAGTCACGGTCTGATTACCTACCAGTATAATGTATTTGACGGCCTCTGTGCCTGGAGGTACAGTGCCATCCGGTTATCTTTCGCCATCTTGCTCCAGTTTTTCCCTTGATTTTGTACGTTTTCTTCCCCCAAACACACACTCTGTGAAGTGTTTAAACATGATTGACCCCCTTGGCTTCAGCCTTGGGTTAGCCCTCCTGGCCGAGGGACCGTCGGCTGACCAAGGAGTAGACATCATCGCTGTCCACGGCTTTAGCAGTCATCCTTGGGAGACTTGGACCACCAAGACCTCGAGCGCAGGCCATAGCCAGACGGCATTCTGGCTGAGCGACTTCCTGCCCGCAGACCTCCCTTCAGCAAGAATTTACACTTACACGTACCATTCATTTGCTCATCGCTCCGACCGGGGAATTTATGACGCTGGGGATAGGCTGCTGACGGGACTCAAGAACCTGAGAGCAAGCAAAACCGAGGTGGGTTCCTTGACTTACTTGTAGGTCGTCCCCGTCTGCAAGTTTTGGATACTGAGCCGACAATGGTGTTAGAAGAAGGAACCACGGCCACTCTTATTTGTTTCCCACAGCCTTGGTGGCTTGGTTGTAAAATGCGCTCCTAGCACAGCATTCCACAGTAAAGGCGATGAGCTGCTCAACGAGATCGTCACCGCGACAAAGGGAATCATCTTCTTGGGGACACCGCACTCGGGTTCACTCTCCGAGTTTCACACTACTGTTTCCAGAATTACTCTCGGTCACGAGTCGGCTAAGGTCACCATGGTTGCCATTCAGTCAGCGCGACAGGTGGCCCTGCATTTTATGAACCTACCCTGGGGCAATTTAGTACCCTGGAACATCGTATCATTCTACGAAGAGTTGCCGCTGCCAGGCACTGAGGTCCTGGTGAGTTCCCACTCTTGATTCCTCTGGCGAACGAGTGCAGGAGACTAACTGTTCCCGTCTTGACTAGGCCGTTGACCGTAGCAGTACAAAACTGTGGGACTTTCCACAAGTTTCCTTACACAGCCATCATCATGTAAGTAAGAACTCGAAGAACAAAAACTCACTGCCTCTACCTATCTAACACTTTTACAGGATTTGTGCCGCTTCTCTTCAGATGACGACCCATCATATTTGAAGGTTCTTGAGTCATTGCGGAATATTTCTTTTGGTTCCAACGGGGTGGACCAGATTATTACGGCGCATCCGACCTTTTCGCAATCGGAACATGGTAAGCATTTCTCACCCTGAGCAGAGACTGATGGCTAACCGAATACGCTGCCAGAGGTGCTCAAAAGTCTCATGTTTGAAGACATGGATTCAATTACCCATGTCCCAAACCCTCATCCGGGGACAGCCACTTGGATTTTCGGACATAACGAGTTCAAGTCCTGGATCAAAGGACCTTCTTGGGAAGCTTCTAGGATCCTCTGGATCCATGGCAACCCAGGCAGTGGCAAGAGCACCCTGATGAAGCACATTGTCAAGCACGTTGTGAATCAGGACGTTTGGGGAACCACTGAGAACCACACATTGGCCGCTTATTTCTTTTTTTCTCAAAGTGGCGCAAACCAGTCGGTGACGGACCTTTTGAGGTCCCTCCTGTACCAACTCCTAAAGTCTGCTCCAAGCTCCCTAGGGCACGAAACTTTTGGTAGACTTGCCGAGAAAAGAGAGGTTCTTGGCCCAGACAAGCCCTTGGACGACGAATTGGCCGAGAATCTCTTTCACTTCGCCGACAAGTTAACAGCCCTGGGTGATCCACTCTACTTCATCATCGACGCCTTGGACGAATGCAACGACCACGACAGGCTTGTTTCTTTTCTGGAACGCCTCAGCACCTCATTTGATCCTCCCGGCGCCATTCGGGTTTGTGTCTCTTCTCGGCACAGTCCTACCTTCTCCCCAGCATGGGAAATCAACATGGAAGACAATAATTTCTTCGACATAGAGAAAGATGTTCAGACGAAACTCATGGTCTGACAGGATCCCATGCCATCGCCCCCGCAAGACTTTCAAGGACTTGTACAGAGAATTACCGAAAAGGCTCAGGGCATTTTCATTTGGGTCGCGCTCGCGATATCGGAGCTTCTTCGCAACTCTTACCCGAACCCCATCAGAGCAACACAACGCTTGACGTCGGGGCTCCCGACAGACCTTGAGGCAGCGTACGAGACGGTTTTGGGACAACTGCAGAGCTCGAATGACGCGGTATTTGCCCATTTCTCAAACGTTGCGCTTAGATTACTACTGTATTCTAGGCGACGGCTCTTGGTTCTCGAGCTATGGCATGCGCTGACAACGGACCTGATTTCCAAAAAGCAGGAATCACTGCGTCAGAGATCACTGCACGGTTGTCCCTTCTTTATGGCGGCTTTCTCGAGGTCTCGGCACAAGTCCCCAAACCAGTAGGCAGTACGAAGACCGTCCCCGGATCGACAGTGAACTTCATTCACAGAACTGTCCAAGAATTCTTGCTGGAGAAGTTTGAAGACTCCGAGGCTGAGTCTCACTTCCAAATCGCAGAGCTATGTTTCAACCACGTCAATAAAACGCTTGCATATTCCCAGCCTTTCGTTGTCAACAAGGCGGTTCCACCAGCCTACTTCTCGCGATACGCCGTAGCACACGGCATGTAACATCTTAGTCTGGCTGCTCGAATGGGTCTGAGGCCGAAGACTGAAGATAGTATCTGGCACTCGCCCGCATTCCAGAATGGATTCGTTGACCGGTGGGCTCGTCTCCACGGGCAGCTCTTTGAGAATCAAAACGTGTTCAAGCCCGGAAAGACCACTGCATCACACGTCATGTCTTACTTTGGCATATCGTGGCTTGATACAAAACTCTGGGGGGTGTGCGATGAAGATGTCGATGCGGAGGATCATTATGGACGAACCCCCTTGTACTTTGCGGCAGCAATGGGGCATCATGGTATCTGTCGCACACTCCTTGGGCGTGGCGCAAATGTGAGCCACGGAGATCATGTCTATGGCCAAACACCTCTACACTTGGCTGCTAGCCGTGGGTACAGCGAGGTCGTCGAACTCCTTCTTCAGTTTGGTGCTGATGTCAACCGCACGCCGAATGATGTTTCTCCTTTGTGGATGGCAGCTCGTGGCGGTCATTCACAGACCGTTCGAGTTCTGCTGGCAGCAGGTGCAGACCCCAGCATTGCAATCAATCACACGGGAGAGACTCCCTTGTCTCGAGCCGCTGCTCTTGGCCATATACCCATGGCCTCCTTCCTTATTCAATCAGGCGCCAAGGTGGAGAGCTGGGATAAACGTGGATGGACTCCGCTTCATCACGCCGTCAGCCGTGGTCGGAAGAAGACAATCGAAGTGTTACTTAAGACGCTAAGACGAGATCAACTGCACATACTGAGGATCGGTCTTACAAAAGCTGAGTATTCTTGGGTCAACACGGTGCTGAGAGCCATTATTGTTGGTCTATGTTTCCGCCAGTGCGGAGAGTCCCAAGTACCTTGCTCTGACAGCCCTCAGGAGTCGAAAACGCCCACAGTCGCAGACAACAATAGAGATTCTGCCACGCCGAAATATAAACGAGGCAGGCAGAAGCTGGGCGCCGAGTCTGACGAAGATGACTGCAAAGAGAAAGACCAGGGCGTCTCCAAAAAACCTCGGGCTTCTATTCCAGGCGGGCGACGTTTCGCATGCCCGTACCATAGGAAGAACGCGGCAAAGTACTCTAGGGGAGCTTGCAACGGTAAAGGATTCGCGAATATTGCTCGCCTGAAGTAAGTCTCCGTCAAAGTATTCTTTAACTTGTTTCAACACACATGGTTGATTGACACTGGACGCGGATGAAGAACTGACTGTGATATAGGGTTTACCTGAAGAATACTCACTGTCGAGCGTTTGATTGGCAGCGATGCCACATCTGCCAGGCTCGATTCCCCCACGACGAGATCGTGGGCCATAAACCTTGCGTGAAACTAGAGGAGCCGGTCGACTATGATGAGGATGGTTATGACGCTGTTCAGCTTAAGAAACTACTGTCAAAGGAGATATTTCCTGGGAAGAGCTCCGAGGAGAAATGCTGGAAATCGATGTTCCATGTGCTGTTTCCCGACTGGCCAACAACTAAAGAGGATCCCAATCCATGTG
The DNA here is from genome assembly GCA_027569635.1 of Lasiosphaeriaceae sp. G1095. Taxonomy (NCBI): domain Eukaryota; kingdom Fungi; phylum Ascomycota; class Sordariomycetes; order Sordariales; family Lasiosphaeriaceae; species Lasiosphaeriaceae sp. G1095. Next base: position 8,622 of record JAPDFK010000312.1, on the reverse strand, counting down.
AGTATTTGCAGGCTATATATGCACGTCTGTCCCATCAAACACAAAGTTCTGTTCATATCTAACTACTAAATACTAGATCAAGACGACGAAATACAAGCAGTCTATTCTCAGCGGCAGCAGATCGTTGGAGAACTCCACGACATGTTGATGAGCCCCGACATAATCGGCGAGATCATAAACAATGCTCGCCATGGACGAGGAGATCAATCACTTCGGCAGACTTTCCATCGACTGATTGACAACCTCACCCAAAGGCTTGGACTCCCGCCAATTCCTCAAAGCGAACAGCCGCAAGGAGGACTCACGGCCGACTCGTTGAATGCGACTCAGCCTCTGTCCGCGATTCGCCAAAACCCAATGCCTACGGATAACATCAATCCATTCACTACCGGTTTTTCGCTGGCCACCGCCCCCGGAAACATGAGAGAATCCCAAGTACAAACCACAAGCATGCCCATGGGGACCCATCGCGACTCTCATCAATATTTGACTGCCCCAGAGTGGTCCAATTTCCCAGACACCAACGACGAGAGTCACGACGACTCTTTCAACTCCCACAGCTACGAGATTTCAATTTCCGGCCTTGACTCCAACTCGCTGTATTTTTCCATGTACGGCGGTGTCTCTGACGCAATCACGGACAGCACGAAATTCTCGGACTTCGAGTCGACCGGCGGCGAAGGATGGGGAAGCCTGAGCCATAGCAACAGTCTGTTGCACTTCTCGCAGCAGGGCGGGGGTTCTGTCCCCCAACTGGACCCTCATGCAGGACCAAGTAGCAGCGTAGGTTACCTTACAGGTACAATGTTTCCCACTGGCAATCAAGACACTACCTTGAGTTACGTGGGACCGGGGGTCCAGTCCGGTCCCCAGCAGCAGGAGCAGGCTGTGTCAATGCGACAAGAACAAAGTAGCCCTACTCAAGTTACCGAACACTTGCTAGGTGGAGACTCTGGTACTGTCCCACTTTTGACTGACGATCATGAGCATTGATTCGTCCCACAAAATAGGCTGAAGTAGCGGATGAGCGGTGGATGCGGGGAGCTAACCAGAAATCTCGTCACGAGATTGTGAGCCCGGGAGACTTCAACGCTCCTTGGACGGATACCGGATGTTCGTAGTGCTTTTGCATACTGAAAGGAAATATAGATTGTTGCCACTCTCTGTTTTCTTTCTCGCTGGACGTGATGACAGGATCCCCCATTTCCTTCCTCATACCTCGCGAGAACCCCCCCTCTTGCAATGCCGAGGAAGGGCCTGGTAATAGTTGGCAGCAGAAATTTTGAGGGCCATAATGCGTGCAGGTAAGTTCATCAAGTCGTCATGATGTTGGCCAAAATGCTTGCCTGGGTGAACTCCTTTTTTTATTCAAAAAATAAAGGCCAAGGAGGCCTAATTATAGGGTCTATAATATGACCCTCTATAAGAAGGAAATGGTGTTGAATAAACCTAGCCACCTTCTTGACTACGGATCTCCTTTCCCCTGCTAGAAAGTGAGAAGAAATCTGTATGGTTCTCATCGAACCAGCTGTTCATGGAAACCGCTGTACTTATACCAATACAATTTAAGAGTGCGAGAAACAATGTTTGAAGTGACCTGGGATGAAAGTAAACTAATTATGTATGACAGCTCCATCTCCTCCCCCGTGATCATATGCTTCCCATATTCTATCCAAACGCGCAACACATGCCTACAGTCTATTACGCTTGTTTTCCAAACTACCTTCACAATAACCGCCCGTGGTGGAAGTGACCCAGTCATCTTTCATTGATAACACTTTGTTGGAGAATCTCATCTCCCTATTAGTCAACAAGCTCATATATTGTAACTCTATCAGTTTTTACCACCCCACCATCAAATCCCCGACGCGCTAGGAAAACCCTCTTTCTTCAATAACCCACAACGTTCCACAATGGGGCTTAGTTCTGGAGCTTTTGGCACAAAAATAGGCGGAAATTGCGGCCCTAGCGAGGAGATATTGAAAGAAGTGCTGCGGTAGGCGAGCATCAGGGCCATGGTGCAGCTCTTGCTCTTCTCCGTGGGAGTGACGCCTGAGGAATTGTAAACCTCGAAAAGGTCGAAGCCAAACGTCAGAGCGGTTCCGTCGGGGCTGGCAGTTGTCGAGACTGACCCCTTGGGGCAGCCATTGCCTGAATTTGTAACGGCCGTGATGTTGAAATCGCTGGCTCGGATTAGGATGTTTGCGTCGGGCGATACTGATGGGGCGGCCGTGGCGACTTTCCCCAGCAGAAGCAGGCCGAGCACTTGGAGCGGGTTGAATAACATTATTGTTGGTTATTCTTTTGTTAGAGGCTGTTCCGGGCAGTTTGTGTAGGTACAATAATGAATCACGAGCGATGGGGCAAAGAAACAAGTTTATATATTCCTTGGCCACAACCGTTGTTTTGACACGGAGGCTTGAGACGCAATATATTGCGTTCAGCGTTTCCTACCCGGAGTTACTGGAGGCTGTGCATGATGGGAAGTGAATCGGTTTCTACATCTCCGCATCTTGACAGGGACCATTTTGGTAAATATCCGCCCCTTTTGACCAATCATTGATTGTGGGAGGGAAATGGCCATATTGAGTCTGAAATAGAACTGCCGCAGTGACTCTGTGCGAGGGAATCGATCAAATTGCGGTGTCATCCTCCCAAGCAAATTCAATATAGGCTCCAATCCCTCGGCCCCCAAAGTCGCTGCCAACGTCATAGGGCGGAAACCCAGTGCTATGTTAATTATGCTCCGAAGTCACCATGCGATAGACAAAGTGACTGGTAATTTATGCTCAAAATAGCATGTGGCAGCTTTATGTTCAACCCTTTCCCATGGGGTTTGACAGCTATTTATTTATTTGATATCGCTACCAGACCTTCCCATGGAATTTGAGAGCTATTGCTTTTGATTCTCGCTCCCAAGCTTTCCATTTTCGCTCCCCATTTGGTTCTCTTTCCTTTTGGTTTTTAGCTTTATGACTTTAGCTCTTGTTGTGAACTTGTAATATTTCTTCAAAGTTCCCGTCCAGTCCTTGTTCGTTCCAAATTCTAGGAGACTATGGAACCCACCTAATACGAAAGTAGCTGCTTCCCTAGCTCGGTACCCAGGTATTGATGCACTGTATCTGCTGAATGTACTGTCTCCTTTGTACAAGTCGAATTGCGTTCTTCTCGTAGGACTCCTCTGTGGGGGATCAGGAGTGTTGTGGCATGCTTGGCTGAGGACAAACTTTGTGATCGGATGGTAGTCGATGGCTGGGGCCGAGATCGGGTGGGTGGGTGCTGGCACGACTGTCTTAGTCCCCTCGATCGTTTTAGTACCGTTACGCGGGGAGTTGTTGCTCGAGACAGAATGTGACTGCAGCTCCATCTGGCTGTCCTCCGGTCGTCCCTGGGGCTTTTGAGGCGAAGACAGAATGACCTGAAGTTAAAAACCGGTTGCCTGGAGATCTTGTGAGATGGGTGAGATGAGGGGAAATGTTAGCGTGCGAAAATGGGGGAGTTGAAAGAATTCAAAGTTAAAAGGTGAAAAGTTGATGATGGATCGAAACCCGACCCGGGCTCGCACGCGGCGCACACGACCACAGTGCAGTCAAAAGTTGACACAACATTTCAGTCAGACCGCCGCTTTTTGTAGGCTGGGTCGGGCATTATGGCTTTGCTTACGGACCCAATTTACTTTCTTTGCTTAACACATGTTTACACTTTCCCAGCTCTTGTCCCTCTCCTCAAGAGTCACTGAAATATGACTTCATGAGCACCAGACGGACAAACCCAGCTATCAACCCTTCAGTTACATGCCTACTCCGTCGTGAATCACCATCCACACAACCCCTCGACTTTCACCAGCGGACTATCATTGCCAAGAACGTCAACAAGACATTCGTCGTCGGGTTGGACGTGACCATGCACGGCTTCACGGCGACACAGATGACCTTTAAGAGACCCCTGATCATCTGCCTCGCGCTGATCGACCCCAAATTCACGGCCATGGCAATCTTCAACATGACGCAGGGCGTGCCCAAGCCTCTCTGTCATGGCGGGCCAGCCACAGGTGGCGTACGTGGCGTATACGGCCGACATAGGGCTTGTGTTGGCGGTGATGCCCCGTCCCGCCATCCCCCACCTCTTTCTTCCTCCAGTCAGCTCAGGCCTTTTCCTCCTATACTACACACACACACCACACCATAGCAATACATCACTATTGCCACAACAACTATTACAGCATAAAAGGGGCAAAAGGTCCCTGGAGATTTCTTACAAGGCCAGAGATCAGGGTTGACATCACACCACAATGCCATCTTGCTTCCCTGGCTCCCGCCACCCCTTACACTATCGATTGGACAACGCAGCGGCGGGGCCTCCGACGCGACCACGCTGCACGGTCGAGGGTGGGTTCGACGGCGGCACGGGCTATGGCGTGCGCATCCTGGGCGTCCAAGGTGACGCATACGGGCTCGCCACCGTGACGGTGTTGTTCAATCCCGGCACGGGCTCGTTTGGCGCGGTGTTCTCGCTACTGCTGGCCGTCGAGGTGTCGCTGTACAGTATTGTCGACGTGCGAGCCAGCATTGAGGCCAAGGGCATGGTCCTCATCATCAACTGCACGCAGCACAGGAACGACCCCAACGGCAAGGAGCGGGTCCCGTCAACGATCTGGTCAGTCGTAATGCTGACTATCCATGGGCATATTTGCTTTGTGATCAATATCGACTCCTCGGTACAGTGGCAGAGTAGTCTAGTTGGAAGATGAACAGTGGGCCGTGTGATCTGGAATAATTTGGGGCGTTGCCGTCGCTGGCAATGACGAACTTGGATGACGGTAGCAGGCGGTTGCAGATGTTGAGGGTAACATATTTCCAACCGGTTTTGGAGTACACTTGAAGGGTATGTATATGGGAAATGGGGCTGGGGCGAGGATGAACAACTGACGTTTGGTCTTGTTTATTTAAGAGGCAGAAGGGCAATACTGACGCTGCTATGAGACTTTGCTACCATAAAATAAAAATTAATCAAGGTCCAGCCACCATTTCTCTTCTTCCCTGTCCGCCTCTTCCATTGTAGTGAGACTCAGACGAATTCCTAGGCTTTGGAAGTTTTCCTGGAACTCTTCCCGAAGGCCACAGGTCTTAGCCATGCCAGAGAACTGTGGGGAGCTAAGTATGACTGCCTTCAGGTTTGGTAAAGTGCCGTGGTCGCAGTACCACAGAAAGGACTGCATAACCCATTTCAAAAAGTCAATGGCTGTCATATCAGGCTGCGGGAAATAGGGCTCGTATGTCTCAGGCTCAAAGGTTTGCCTCTCGCTCTCAGACAAGTCATCTGGTGGCTTCCGTTCGTCACCCGTCAACGAAACTCCCCAAAAGTCTATCAGGTGTAAAGTCACAATGGAAGGCGGCAAGTGGCGAGGGAGGTCTATAACTCCCACCTGGGGTTGTATTCTTTTGGCTAGGAAGATGAAACTCGTCCGGAGGTGCTGGAGGGATGACAAGTCTGAAAGATAAGGCGTAATAACCGAATTCCAGGCTGGGCATTCCCAGGTGCTATAAGGTATAGCTGTCAAGGATAGTTCTCTGAGACCTCGGAGCTTTGCCAGGCCTTCGATGTGGTCCATATTCTCAGGATCATGCTCCGTTCCGTCGACTACGGCAATACGCAGGACAGTCAAGTTGGGGAAGACGAGAGGGATATTTGCGATTGTAGGACCTGGTCGGATGGAATCTCGTAGCAGTAGCTCTCTTACGCTTTTGCCCGTCTCTTCCCTGAATGCCGCTGTATGCATGCCGCCTTTGACACGTATGGATTGAAGCTGGGGGCAAAACGCCAGCAAGCATCGGGAAATAATAGCAACGTTGGGTGAAATTCCAGATTTTGGCTGCACCGGTACGGGATCGAGAACAAGCCTCTGGAGGTCTGGTAGGAAGCGAAACATGGGTGGAGCTATTACTGGCTCCGAGGTAGACGTGACAGATTCCCTTGTTTTGAATGCTATCTTCTGGTTTCGAATAGCTTCGAAAACAACGATGAACAGCCCACGCTCGGGGGGATATTGACAAGTTCGGAATAGGCGTTGTCTCTCTTCGTCTGTGCCCCCACCGTCAAAAACGCGATCAACGAACGCCTGTCTTCTCACTGTTGAGGGTAACACGCAACCGAGGCTAAGGCAGAGAGAGGTAACGCGTGGAAGCATGCACAGAACAGCACCAAGCAGCCCACAACCGCGAAAAGTAACAACGTCATCAAGGTCCATAATGCGGTGGATGAAGGCATCCTGCTCGGAAAGGGGGCGGGGCAGGGAGGAATAGATGTCGACGATATCCGGCTCCAAGGTGGGATCCATAAAGTCTTCGACATCAGCTGGGTAAGGGAGCTCGCCAAGCCAGGCAAATTTGACTACTAGATGGCGGACGGTAGGAGCCATGCAGATTGTTCGGAAGAATAGCAAGAGGGCTCGGCAGTCAGTGATGACAACTGTCTGGTAGAGCAGCGCCCTGGCAGGTGACAAGAAATTTCGACAGGCTAGGCAGGCGCCGCGAAGCGTGGCGCGGTATTCGACAACATGGCGTCTTGGTTGAGGCGGGCCCTCAAAAGGGGTGATGGAGCCTTTGGGAATGAAGTGCCCGAGGATGTTGAAAAGGGTCTCTGGGGGCAGTCGTAAGACAGCCGGCAGGGTTGGGGTTAGAGTTTGACCCCCCTTTGGTGACAGTGGTGCCCTACTGGGAAGGTGGGACATTTTTTATGGGATGTTTGTGCTTCAAAGTTCGGGCAGTCCCAAGAGGAAGGCGGGGTGGATGGATTGTATGGTGAAATAGCGCGAGATTGTGAGGAAAAAAACAGTCGGCCTTTAATGGCCATATTGTAGAGGGCAGGAGCCAACACCGGTATTAGGCAGCAGTGCGGGGTTCACGTTTGGTCGATGCAGCACATGCGTATTGCACTTATTCGTCAATCATGCAGCTGCACCATGGAGCAGCTGCTGCCAGCACAGTGTGGATCTCCTTTCTTATCGAATCGACGACATGCCGACGTGAAATTGTGAATCCCCACACGTCATACGACCCTTGCCATCGGGGACTTGCTCGAATGAAACGTAGGTAAGGTACATAAAGACAACATATGAGATCCATATTTAAAGCTAATGACAGGAGGAAGATCCAATCCAAGGTACAATAATGAGTGACTACCTAGGTGAGGGAAAACAGCAAAACTCCGAACTAAATGACTAGACTACTTGCCGCCAGCAGCAAGCAGTTCTTTCCTACCGACCATCAGAGGAAAGTCAGACCGAATTCAAATCAAACCCAAAACAAAACCCACCCGAGCCCCTTTAGACGTCTTTGGTGCCTGGCCGCCAGCGGCTTGAAGGGGTGCTTTTCTACCGACCAGCAGAGAAAGCGAACCCAGCGACATCCCCGTCAGAATCCAGTCATCAGGCTCGATTGGCGCCTCCGCCTTGACCGCCAGTCGTACCTGGGCGGCCCGTGCCGTGCTGCCCGCTCTGAGTGCCATAGCTTTCCCACGTGCTGCCGTGAGCGGAATAATCGTCTCCGTGGCATTTCACTCTCGTTCGAATTCCCCCACGGCCAGTGCAGGCTTCGCATATACGGTGGTTCTGTCCTGTTCCAATGCAAGGTGTGCATTCTTCGGCGTTATCCATGTGCCACCCATGTCCAAAACAGGTACTACAATCCTGGTTCGGCGACGATCTCACACGCCCCTTGCCATTGCAAGTAGTGCAGATCGACACCACGGTTCTTTTAGCTCTGGTGTCGGCTCGAGGGTTCCGGCATTTCAGGCAGTTAGCAGGCCATACCGCGCCAGGCATGGGAAGCAGACTAGTCGAAGGAGTCGTGACTTGGAGTCGGAGGAGAGGAGAAAGCTGCTCTTGGACGTAGTGCGAGGATATGAACGAAGACGAAGACGAAGAAGAAGGGAAGATTTGATGAAAAGGGAGAAGACTGGGAAGGGAAACGGAAATGGGGTTCTCAATGTAAAGTTTTCAGATTTGGGCCCAAAGCCTGCTAGCGATGATGGATTGTTGTGATGTGATGGATACGGTTGCTGAAGGATGGAGCGGGACATTTTCCAGGGCGGTTTTGCGGTCTTTTATCATCCTTATATGTGGGCAAAGATCACCACTTATGCTGCAGTCATATGTAAAAAAAGGATTGAGGCCAGCAGTTTGGTCTATATTTCTTCCATTCTCTACTTCGATATTGAGGCGTGATTGAAGAATCCCCAACTTGATTCAATTTCAAAACTTCGTTGGATGCAACCAGGCCGTGGCCCAGGGGTGGTTGGGACATACATTCTCAGCCGTTCAACAGCACGACCTTCAGTTGACAACTTGAAATACCAGCCCGTGCAAGGGTCCTGGCCGGGTTTGATGATGGACAGAATGGGATGAGACTAGTCGAACCGGCCAACAAGCTCTGCGAGTTCGGGTGATGTTGGTTGAGGTGCCGGGGAGTGAAACAAAGATGGATTCCCAGTCGAGATACTCGGGGGGGGGGGGGGGGGGGGGGGGGGGGGGGGGGGGGGGGGGGGGGGGGGGGGGGGGGGGGGGGGGGGGGGGGGGGGGGGGGGGGGGGGGGGGGGGGGGGGGGGGGGGGGGGGGGGGGGGGG